>SDVV010016758.1:0-14157 GCA_016164225.1 Gammarus roeselii | reverse complement strand
GGGGAGCAGAGGTTCCAGGATTCAGAGGGGCCTCTATAGGGTCCCACAGTTTCTCAAAAGGCTCCCAAAGGGTCTCAAGGGTGTCCTAAAGGGCCCCAGAAAGATCCAAGTGGACCACCCCAAATCCACCTGGTCTCCCAAGTCCCCCGGGTTCCCGAAACCCCGGGTCCCCGAATCCCGCGGATCCCACGAGTACCTCCTCTCCCTGGGTCACCTTGTATCAACCAACCTCGATGCATATAATAAAAATAACCAATGCAAAATTTATCACCATGAAAAAAGGGCAGAGAAAAATAATAGAGCCCAAGCAAGAAGAAATAATAAAATACTAAAATAAAGTGTTAATGATCTATAAAATGAACTATCATCCATCCACCTCAATGTAAGAGGAGGAGGAGGAGGACGAGGGAGTACGATCTTTGTGTTTGCTTCTTGAGCGAGCGAGTTCCTTTTCTATGGAGTTTTTTTCTAACATTATGATGGGCTGAGTAGTACTAGTTGGGATATTTGAGTCAAGTGCGATGCATGTTAGATCATTGGTTTGGGGTATCAGTTTATCGTTGAAGATTTTCGACGCGTCCTCGCGCAGGCGATAGTCGTTCTCACTTGTGAGATGTTCTGGTGTTGGGCACGTTAGCTGAGGGTTGAATACCTCACTTTGGTTTTCGCTGTATGCGGCTGCAGTTAAGACGGTCAGAAGTCGTTCAACGCTCTGATCGAGGCGAGCTGTGGTTTGTGGGGTGCTGCTAATCTTTTTGCTCCGTGACGAGAGGGTGTCGCGTATCCCGCGGTCGTCGTCGGAGGAATCATCGTCTCTTGGCCTTTTGATTTTCGGGTTATTGGACCTCTCCTCGGAGTCGACCGAGGCAGCATCCATCGCAGTGCTTTCCTGAGCACTGGTGGATTCATTGCTTGGGGCGCCCGCCTCTATTACGAGGGCGGTCGCTGAGCTGGTTGTATTATTGTTAGTACTGGAGAGGGGTGTTGGGGTCATGGTAATAGTTTGTGTTAACTGTACGAAAGTATTGTCTGATGGGGTAGACTTAGTTGTGGATTTAACTGCTTTGGCGTAATTTAAATTACGGCAGTTTGGGTTTTCGTAGTAGAAGATTTGGATAGCTTGTTTTCGTGTGACTCTGCGGTCATTTAGTATGATTGTCGATGCTTTTTGGTCCATCTGCTTTGGGTAGTCGCGGTCGCCTGCCTCATGGAGGCATGAGGAGTGGCAGCATTTAGGTTGGCGGGCTGTGCAGTCATTCCGGTCATGCACGCCGGCGCACCTCTTACAGCGTTGGGGTATGTATGGCTGGCAGTATTTGATGACGTGGCCGTATTCCAGGCATTTTTTGCACATTGCAGGCCATGTCACCACTGGGTAAGTTTTTGTTTTTCCCTGTTCGCCTGGGATTGCTATGAATTCCGGTGTGTCACGTCCTGGGAAAGTGATTTGGTATGCGTTGGTGTGTATATTTCGTGGTTTAATCCATTCTGCTAGGGAATATCACTGAGGAATACTGTCTATTTAGTCTGTGTATCAAAATCAAAGTGCCTATCAGACTTATGAATCAATGATTATCTCTGAATAGTCAATCACTGAATATCTTTAATGAAAAGTGATTTTTTTCATCTTTGTGGGCATCAGATTTACTGAAGTGGAAATGTATACTTCAACTATTGAATCAAAATTATGGAAAAGTATCGGTATCTGCAAGTATTGGCTACTTTTAGTATCGGTAGTATCGCTATCGACAAATTCTTGGGTATCGGTATCAGTATAGGTCAAATTTTTGGGTATCGTCTCATCACTAGGATGAATCTTGAGGAAACATTACACAGACATATCTGAGAGAATCTTGATAACAATCGTCGTAAGTGATTTTCGACAGATTTAGTCCTTTGTTTCTTTCTACATTAATCGGGCATATCGAAACTTTCAAGTTTTCGACTTCCTCACGAGGTTTAAGGTTTCGACCACAGGTTTCGACCAAACATGGTTCCGCCAGCTTCGACCAGCCGGCCGAAGCCGGCGAAACATTTCCCTCCCCTACGCTATATAAGGGAGGTCTACCTTACCCCGCAATTAATTCGCTACCTGCTCAGACGAGGCGGTCGAGCACCAACGTTCCACAGCTACCGCTCACTGGATCCACAGGGTCCCAGCACCTATCCATGATCGATTTATTCAAGCCTCATTTCCACCGGAGCCTCAACGTGGGTCATAATAGGCTCCCCCGTAGGGCGCGACCGTCATTGATTCAGCTAAGTTCGCACGGCATAGCGTGCGAAAATATTAGTCTTGTCAAGATGAAGTCAGTACATATTTCAATTGTGGCATATTCGCGTACTAGCGCGTACAAGAGAGTAAAAAGTTAACGCGTATCTTCGTATATGTATTGTTATCTCTGTGCGTAATTGGGTTGCACAGATCCGGCCGCCATCTTTAGTCAAACAAGACGACAATGACAAAAAACTTGACATCATCAGTGTTGGTATCGAAGTAACCTGTATTTTGTACTGACCGTTGTACCTTCATGCAGATGATCAAGTGTCACATATGAAGTTCCGACAAGAACTCTAGTTATTGGATGGTGCTGAGGCCCTGCTTATAAACAGTGGTTCCTAATCCTTTTTGTCATCTCATATGCCATAAGCCTCTATGCTGACACCATCGATGTTTGGTTTTGAAGTAAGCGGCCCACGGACAGCTCTTCATACCTACACGCAGATGACTACGTGTCACATATGCTGTTCCTTCGCAAACCGTTCAATGTTTGGTTTTGAAATCCTGCTATAGGCAGATGCCTGCTATCGGTGATTGGTCTTGAAGTAAGCGATTCCCGGACAGCCTTCTTACCTATACGCAGATGATTACGTGTCTCATGTGACGTTCCTTTGCGAACCGTTCAATTTTTGGTTTCGAAGTCCTGCTACAGGCAGATGCCTGTTGTAGGCAGATGCCTGCTATCGGTGTTTGGTCTTGAAGTAAGCGGTCCACGGACAAGCCATTCATACCTACACGCAGATGATTACGTGTCACATATGGTGTTAGCTATCTTGGACACGCGGGATTACTATGAATTCCAGCGCGTCAGGTCTTGGGAAGGTGATTTGGTAAGCGGTAGAATGAGATTTTCGTGATTTGATCCATGTTGCCTCATAAACTTTGGTAACTGCGTAATCCTTTGCTAAACCTGCTGCAACAGCACTCAGATTAGTTGTGGGGTGTTGCTGGAAGTGTATATATATAAAATTAGCTTGGTATCATTGAAGGACGGATGCAATTCAACAATATTTTTTTTGTCTATGTGGGCAATTATTTGTATCCCGTTACTTTTACTTAGTTCAAGTTTTTCAATATGGGCCAGATACTTCTTCATCTGTCGGTGGACGGTGTTTGGTATATCTCCTAGTTGTTGTGAGACTCAGTTCATCATAATGAATGGATTCGTTAAGGGAGCAACGTTGCTTAAGGGAGCAACGTTGCTTACGGGAGCAACGTTGCTTACGGGAGCAACGTTGCTTGCGCCGTCAGCCTGGGAGGAGTGCATCAAGATCATAGCCTCTGGTCGCCCAACCCCGTGGCCTATCTGGAATTGGATAATTTATCTTCCTATTTTATCTTTGGGGCAGTCTTAGTGTTCCGTTGTGTGGCCGTTTACTTTGCAGTAAGAGCAGTTGGATTCTTCGGATGGGTACGATTGGGCATCATCCTGTCTGTCATGGTCACCTTGGGAGCAGTGTGAGCATCTTTGCATACTATGACAATCTGCTCGTGTGTCCGTATTTCTGGCATTTATCACATCGCGTCAGAGGTCTGTCGAAGGGTGTAACCTTGGTTTTAGTGTCAAGAAAAGGTATCTCTATGTAGTTTGGTGGGGTAGGGCAGTTTAATTTCAACAGAAAGGTCGTGATGGTGTTTCTGTTTGGTGCGATGTTTGCTTCGTTGCAGTCCTCGTATTAAACCAGTTTGGTGATGTACCTTCAGGAGATTCTCAATGTCAATCAAGCCTGAACTCAGAGAAATTTGGGTGTAATTGTGCATGACTTTTGGCATATTCTGGTCTTTATGAGTATAGTGTCGATTTGAAGTTTCGTATCTACTTGAATGGTAAAGCCTTCGTTGCCGCTAGTGGTGATGTTTAGGACTGGACGGCAAGTAATGGAGCCCAGTTCTCCTCGTTCAGTGTGTGGACAAATATCCGGTCCATCCTTAGTGTTCAAGAAACGACGAGAACTGCGTCTTCTTTGCAGCTCTAGGAACTTGGTTGGGGTGTTTTTGGGGTGAAAAGTTGCAGAGGCTGTCATTATATGTGGAGGTATATGCACATGCACAAGTTGCTGGTTCCTTGGTTTATCTGTTGTTCACGAGTTCGTGGATTCGAAGGGATATAGATTTAACATGATGCTGGAGTTTCGTTAGACGGTCGTCGATTGTGCTGGATTCTGCGGTTTAATCTTCAGTTTTCTGCTTGGAGAGGCCGGTCGCTTGGCTTAGTATTCTTTATTTCGCGAACGCTTCTGGTCAACTCCGCAATGCGGGCATTAGTCGGGTCGCCCTCAGCCTATTCGTCTTGGAGAGGCTGACGTTCTTTGCTGTTGGGATCTTGGTCTTCGTTACCCAGGAGGGGATGCTGGCCTCACTTGAATGGGGTTTGTTCTTTCCCCTCATCAGACCCTGGTTCACGATAGGAGCTAGGATGGCTCACTCCTGATGTCCTATTGACCGGCTTTACTGATTTCAAGTTTTACATTTTAGGCAAACAAACGTGCGGTTCAAGGTACCAGCACAGATAAGAGACCAACATGTGCTACCGGGAGGGTTCTCTGAAAATATCAGTTAATCGGGGTAAAGGGAACAGTGAAAATTCCATGATGATCAAGAACTTTTCAAATCGTATTTGAATAGTGTATAATCTTGGGGCCTTCAATTTTTCATAACAATTCCTTCTCATTACCTATGTAATTTTAGTGCTGAAACTTTTTTAAACTGCTTCTACTCTCTCTAGATCTTGTTGCTTGTGTGGGATATTGAAAGGAGAGTAAAAATCCATAAATGGTTGGATTAGCAATTTTCAAAAGGTCAGCATTGCTCTTTAATCGTTTCGTGAAAGGTCATCGTGGCCCAGGAGCAGTCTCCAGCCATCAGCTTCGACTTTCGCAATATCTTCATCGAATTAATTATTTTTGTGCATACATGTGCCCAAATCATGCAGGCTTCCTACTTCAGCCTTTTGCTTGAATAACAAGAAAATGTGATTTTTAGGTCAGTATTTTGTCCATATCTCAAAACTAAACATATAGTGTTGCTGAATTGCATGTTCTATTCGCCAGCCTACTTAATCTCTTCTTTGAGATCAGTTTGAAATATTTTCTACTTTTTCAGTAGTAGTAGTCAATGTAGTTTCTTCTTTATTCCACCGGAGCTCCAACGTGTAGTCACCGAGTGCTCCCCAGTAGGGCACGATGATCCGTTGATTTTGTACGGCTTCGTGCACAAAGTTGAGTTAAAGTTCACAATTAATACGCAGGGAGGACAGCGAGTTCAGGAACAGAGATGATTCAAACCTCGTTAGTTTCACACGACTTTGTATAGTCCAGTGTGTTTTCTGAAAGCGATCAGTTCTTTTAGATGTTCTGTTTCTGTGAGCAGGCGTAGTAGGTTGCACGGGGGGCTCAAGAAGGCTCATCGGGCTGCTGCGAGTGCATCACAATCAATAAGAAAGTGTTTCACACTGATCGCCACTTGGTGGCAACAGGGGCATGGTGGTGCGTCCGGTCCTATGTCTACGTCCAATAGGTGATTGTGAGTTATCCACGTGTGTCCCGTGCATAGACGGTTAATGAACACTTGGTCTCGCCTATTAGAAAGCCTCGCGTCCCACTCTCCCACGGTTGGTTTAACTGCAAGCATTTTTTAGCCACTCTGTTACCAGTCGTTCCATCGTGATGTTATACGTGAATTGATGACTGGGAACCAGTCTCGGTAATGTATGGTGATGAATTGTTCTTGCTGGGTAGACACTTGTTTAGCGAGGAAATCTGCGCGCTCGTTCTCTCTTATTCCCACTGTCCAGGGATTCAGCAGAACTCGACCGCTTGGCCCGTCTCAGACATCGTGATTAGATCGTGTTGAATTTTTCTACGGTCAGAGTGATCAAATTGCAGAGTTTTCAGCTGGGTGAGAACACTCAGACTGTCTGAAAATATAACATATTTGGGGAGGCGGTCACTTTTAGTAATGAAGATGGCCAATTGGAGTGTGTGCAGCTCTGCAGAAAATACAGAAGCCTCATGGGGTAGGATGGCCGAACGCGAGGTCCTTTCGCCTACGGCTGCAGCACCCACTCCGTCCGATGTTTTGAAGCCGCCAGTATATATATGATGGCGCTCAGAGTATTGTTCATCAAGTAGCCGAGAGAATTCTCGGCAGTACGTGTTGGTTGGGTAAGGATGGCTCGTGGGTGCAGTGGTGGAGAGAGCACTGATGGATTTTGTGCTGATATCGAGGAGAGTGGCGAGGAGGCTATTGGATGTGCGGGTGTTGGAGGGTAGGGTGGAGGAGTGTCTGACCATCTGCTGGTGGAAGGTAGATTAAGAGTGGAGCAGAAGTGGAAGGGCAAAAGCGAGTGGGAGGAGGAAGAGAGGTAATGGAAGTGAGTGGACTGAATGTGAGAAGTAGAGCCGAGGAGTTCCAGCAGGCGTTGAAGGAAGAATATAACAACGTGAGAGGACAGGACCTGAGAGATATGGAGGAAAAATGGGAGACGTTAAGAGATGCGTTGTTGAGATTTGCGAAGGAGGTGCGTGGTGCGCGCCGTGTGGGTGGGTACAGAAGGAAAGACTGCGAGTGGTGGAACGAGGAAGTCAAACTGACGGTGGCACGGAAAAAAAAGCATTTGAGGAGTGGTTGCACGTGAAGTCGGTGGTGGCTTATGAGAGCTACAAAGAAAGGAGAAACGAGGTGAAGCAAGTGGTGAGGAGAGCCAAAATGGACGCTGATGCAAGGTATGGCAGACGGTTGTGCCAGAATTTTGAGAACAAAATTATGTTCTGGAAAGAGGTGAAGAGGGTGAGAAAACGAGAGACCGGAAAGGAGGAAGTGGTGAAAAATGAAAACGGCCAGTTTTCGTGATGAAAGCAGGGAAAGTCCCTGGTTTGGATAGCATTGCAACCGAGTACCTGAAGAAGGGTGGAGTAACGATTGTCGAATGGTTGGCGAGGTTACTGAACTCGCGTTTTGTGGCAGGCGTAGTACCGATTGAGTGACGCAGTGCCCTGCATTGTTCCGCTATATAAGAGCAAAGGAGATAAGAATGAATGCTGCAACTCGAGAGGTATCAGTCTGTTATGTGTGGTTGGTAAGTTGTACGGGAGAGTGGTGATCAAAAGGATTAGAGACTGTACAGACTGCGTAATTGGAGAGGAACAGTGTGGCTTTAGGAGTGGTAGAGGTGTGTCGATCAGATTTTTGCAGTTAGACAGGTATGTGAGAAATCCCCTGGCCAAAGGAAAGGATGTGTTCTGGGCCTTCATGGATCTGGAGAAGGTAAACGACAGAATAGACAGGGAAGCGCTGTGGAGGGTGTTGCGTTTGTATGGAGCGGGCGGACATCTGTTGCAAGCGGTGCAGAGTTTCTATGTTGGCAGCCGAGCATGTGTCGGAGTGGGAAGCGAGGTGAGTGATTGGTTCACAGTGAAAGTGGGACTGAGACAAGGCTGGGTGATGTCTCCCTGACTTTTCAACTTCTATATGGATGCAGTGGTCAGGGAGGTGAACGCGAGCGTGCTGAGTCGTGGTTTGGAGCCATTTAAAGCGAATGGGCGGAGTTGGCAGTTGAGCCAGTTGCTATTTGCTGATGATACGGCCCTGGTTGCGGATTCAGAGGAGAAGCTATATAGGCTAGTGTCAGAGTTTGGTTGAGTGTGTGAGAGGAGGAAGCTTCGAGTGAACGTGGGTAAGAGCAAAGTGATGAGCTGCTCGAGGACTGTCGATGCGAGCAAAATTAGTGTCCCCCTAAATGGAGAGCTCTTGGAGGAAGTTCAGTGTTCCTAGTATCTGGGCTCCCATGAGGAGATAACTGATATAGTGGAAACTGAAGTGTAGGCGCGAGTGAAGGAGGAGTGTAAAGGGATGGGTGCACAGAAGAGTGTAATGAGCTGTAGGACGTTGGGGATGGAAGCAAAGAAAGGGCTGTATGAGGGTGTTGTCGTCCCAACTGTGCTCTACGGAGCTGAGACTTGGGAGTGAGAGCAGAGAAGAGAATTCATGTCTCTGCTTCCAAACGCTTGCTTCACACCATCCATTCACCCAAACTTCGGTCTACCGCAGCGGGTGAAAACTTTCGGGCCCTGCTGCTGACGACGGATCATCGAATTGCACTCGGGACCTAGAGTTTATGGTGCGGGATTACCGGCCGGACTCTTTAGCACAAAAGGGCTAAGTTGTGTGAGTGTGAGCGCATCCCCCAGAAAGGCCACCCTCCTTTCTAGGCGATGCGGCCTAGTGTCTGTATCTGTTTACGTGTTGGTTGGGGTTGTTGCTTTGGGGTACGCATGCAAATCTAGGTTGACCAGCGGTGGGCTGATCATCCAGGTTGGTGTGTTGATTTGAAAAATTCGATAAGAGAATGAAGGCTTGATTGCTTTGCGACTGATGTTCAGCGAGGTCAGTAAGTTGTCCACACGTAGAGAAAAGGGTGGGCATATGTTCTTCTTAGCCGCAAAGAGACGTTCAATGAGAATGTTGGTGACGTCACTGAGTGCCGGGCTATTGATTCAGCTCCTTGTCTTGAAATAGTACTGTAGTGAGAGTTTGCTCTCCGGAGCAAAAGAGGAAGCTCGTTAGCAAGCACGTTCAGAGATTCGATGGGTGTGGAACGGAACGCACTGGTTGTGATACGCAGGGCGTTATTTACTATGATTGAGAGAGGTTCTAGGGTGGTTTTGGCTGCTGAACCGTGAACAATTGCTCCATAGTCAATGCGCGAGCGTATTCATGTTCTGAATAACGTCCTGCCGGTGTCCATATCGGTTTCGAATTTCAAGGATGTTACAAAGAGGATAAGTCCGGTTGTCTTTTTGCAGCAAGTCTCCAGGGCTGTAATATGAGGTCGCCATGTGAGTTTAGGGCCCCACACAAGACCGAGGAATTTTATTGATTCCTCGTATACTAATGGAGGGTTGTTTTTTCGTAAGGGCTGGTTATAGGTGTAAGCCGGGCACAAGAGTAAAGTGCATGTTTTTCGTTATGGAATGCGAGAATCGGAATCCGTTTTAGGAGGCCCAGTTCCCGACTAGGTTTAGACATTTCTGGAGTTCCTGTTGAATTGTTAAGAGGCTTAAAATTAAGCCTGTAGCTTATTTGAAATTCGTCCACGTATAGTGATGAAAACAATCTTCCGTCGTGCGGGAGAACGTCTGCTATCTGGTCGAGGACGCTTTTTAGGGGGACGTCCATTTCTTGCGGATAGGATGGTGACAGGGTGTCGCCGACCTTTACCCTGAAGGTGCGATTTTGTCAAAAATTGGTGGATGTAACGTGGTAAGTGGCCTCTCAGCCCTATGCGGTGGAGATCCTTCATGATGCCATAAGTCCAGGTAGTATCGTATGCTTCTTTCCACGTCGAAAAATATGGAAACCACGTGTTCCCCTCGGACAAATGCTTGACTAATGTCAGATTCCAGTCTTACAAAGTGGTCCGTCGTAGAGTGGCACTTGCGGCCGTCATACTGGATGCTGTTCAGGCCAGCATGCATATCAAGGTAGTCGACAAGGCACGTGTTTATCGTTCTTTCCATGGTCTTGCAGAGAACGCTGGTATGAGCAATGGGGTGGTAGTTATGTGGGTCACCGTGGAATTTTCCGGGTTTGAGTATTAAGATGATTATAGATTCCCGCAATTGGTCGGAAAAATCTGAGTTTGAGTACAGAGTGTTGAACACTTTTAATAAGTGCTCACGGGCGCCATCTGGGTGATTCTCGATCATGTTGATGTGCACCCGGTCTGGTGGAGGTGAAGTTTCACGTGTATGGTCTATGGCGCACTGTAGTTCGTGGAGGGAGAAAGGTTTGCTGTAGGCCTCTTCGTTTCTAGAAGTAAAGTCAAGATGTTCACTTTCTCGCAAGCAGCCGCGTAGTTTGATATTTGCGATATCAGGGTAAAAGTCAGAGCTAGTTTGTTTGCGATACCCGCGTGGGAAGATTAAGTACTGCCTCCGTCTGAAAGGATGTTAATGGGTCGCTCGGGTTTTCCCTGGATACGTCGGATTTTTTTCCACACTTGGGAGAGGAAGGTGTTTCGATTAATAGTGTTGACTAACTGAGCCCAGCTTTCACGTTTCTTCTCCACTCGAAGTTTACGGTATACAGCAGGTGCCCTTTTCCACGCTACTCGGTTCCTGGGGGACCGTGCACGTCGGTAGGCATGGTATAGCCTTTCACGCTCATCTCTTGCTTCTTGCATCTCTCGGCACCACCATGGTTTTGGAAAGAAGGTTGATGGGGCATATTGGGGAATGCTTGCTTCGACTGCAGCTGAAAACTTTTCGAATAGTTGGGCGGCGAGGTCGTGTTCCGAAATGTTTTCGGGGATGTCATTAATTTTGCTCCACGCGATGTGTGCTGAGTATTCCACCCAGCTGGCTTTCCGGTAGTTGAATCGAAGTTCTTGTGGTGCAGGTTTCCTTGGTTGGTTGGTGAGAAGCAATATGATGACTGAATTATGGTCGCTGTCGTGTGTTGAAGGCAAAACTCCCCAATCGAGTTGGGGTGCCGTAGTGGAAGAGCATATGGATAAATCGATGGCAGTTTCACTTTCGGGGGTGATTCGGGTGGGTTGTCCATCGATGAGAAGGACCAGGTTGTGTAGTGGTAGTATTAGTTGTGTCGGTTTTTCACCGGAGTCCCAACGCGAAGTTAATGCTGACTCCCCCGTAGAGCAATTGTAGAGTGGCAAAGTAGGTGCAGCGTAGATTACTACAAATAGGTTTCGCGCAGATGCCGAGAAGGTTTAACGTAAGTTCCGAGTAGGTTGAACATAGATACAAAGTAGGTTTAACGTAGATACAGAGTAGGTTTAAGTAGATACGGAGTAGGTTTAGCGTATATTCCGGGTAGGTTAAACGTAGTTGGAGCAGTAGCCGCTTCCGCGCTCCACGAAGCCCCAATGCGAAGTCGTCGCTCGCCACCCTGCAGGGCCCCTGCGGGCGTCTAACGATACATAATTATATAACTAATACAAAATAGATCACCATGAAAAATGGCACAGATAAATAATCGAGTCAACAAAATAAGAAATACTAAAAAAATAAAATAAAGTGTTAATGATCTATAAAATGAATAACCATCCATCCAGCCCATAACCAGGCTGTGAGGGGTTATGGTGTTGCCATTATCACTCCCACGGGGCCTGTTCTCACGCATCCCCATGCTTCATGGTAGCTGGTGAATTCGGTCATTAGTGCTTCGGTTCGGTCATTAGTCATGGCTTCTTGATGAGTAGATGGATACCACTGTTATTGGCCTTGAGAGGCATATTTTTAAAGCGATAGCTTGGAGTTCTGTCCTCAGGGGAAGAGGGAGGCGAGGTACGCTTTGGTTGGATCATAAGTGCCACTTCGCCGTGAGCAGTCACGTTGGTGTGGCTGTTATACACCTTACATATCGGTTTATATATATTTATGTATAGGCGCTGCTCTCAGCGACTACGGGCCCTGGGTAGGATTCCAAACATATTACTGTAAGTGTAGGATGGTTTTCGTTGTACTAAATGACTCTGTCGTGTTGATATCTACACTGATACCTAGCTTCAAATCTGTACGTTATGTGTATTTCTTCTACTCGCACGAGAACCGTTGTAAGTGTATGCCATTTGTGCCTGTCAATCAAGTGGAGACGTCAGCATTTCTTGTGTCTGTTAGGATAACATCTGCCCCGGGTTAGGATACTTGGACGTAAACATTCGTAAGTGTGTGCCATTTGTGCCTGCACAAAAAGTGGAGAGGTCAGCATTTCTATGGCTGCTATAGGATTGCATGCAGGCCATGTGATATTTCTAAAACGGCTAAAATAACTTGGGTGCCAATAGGAAACCAGTAAACCCGGGGACACGACCTTTAGCAGTTAATAAACGGTAGAGCTGTTCTCATTTGACAATTCCAATCTGAAACATTAACACGAGTCGCCTCCCATTTTTTGTAAGATTTTGAGTGATAGGGAACAGTTAGTTAGCCAAGGGGAGAGCGGACCTGACCATAAGAAAACGGGCGGCCACCGCAGAAGGACCTAAAGTTGAGTATTGGTGTAAAACTTTTTGATCCATTTAGAGTAAAGTATGTTAGGATTTCACTGACTCGTTGATTAAAGAGCCGTAGCAATTGTGAGTGTTTTTTTTGTGTTGTTACCTAAATAATTCATTAGGAGGTAAATAATAAGGAACACACAACATGGCCTCCGCGGCGGTGTATGATATATTGGGGGTTTCTGAAGGTGGCGGTCTCTCGGAGTTTAATCTCTTAGAGACCTATCACCTAAAGTTTATGGGTGGCGATTAAGGATAGTAATTTGTCTTGTTTCCGAATCCCTGGCAGTTCCACTGAAGTATTTTGGTGTTCATTTTGAAGGCTGTTCACTCAGACCTTGATGATCTAGAGTAGTTGCGTGATTTGCTGGAACGTTTGTGTTCGCGTTTTTGAGTTTGTCCAGGGGTTCCGGGTCGGGAGTGTTCGCCTTCGGTTGAAGGCGGTCTGCTGTGATTGCTATGGTCATGACTGCGAGCGCTCTTGTGGGAGGACGAGGGTTTGTGCTCTTTGTGTTTGCTTCGTGAGCGAGTGCGCTCTTCGTTCGTGGTATCCTCTTTGATCTGCGTGAGTGGTTGTGTGGAGTACAAGGTATTTGGGCCAGGTAAGATGGCTGGTTGTTCAGGGGCCTCGCGTATGCGTTTTTCGAGATAAGCGCCGTCATCGAGGCCGTGATCGGTCTCGCTGGTGGCGTATTTATGAGTCGGGTTTGTTAACGGAGGAGTAGTTTCCCTCGCAGTGGTTTTTCACGAATGGAGCCGCATTTGAGACAGGTGAAGGTATTTCTGGATTTTTGTCCTGTCGGGCCGTTATTTGATAGTAGTTACTGATCTTTTAGCTCAGTGGTGCCTGGGTATCGGAGGCTTCTTCATCTCTTTGCCTTTTCGTTTTTATAGTAGTGAGCCTTGCTGCGTGGTCAACTGCGGGGGATGCATCCATCTCGTCATCCTCCTGGGCACCGCATAAATTATTTCTAGGACTGTGCATCTCTGGTGCAGGGGCGGTCGCTGGGCTGAGTGAGGAAGCACTGCAGCCAGGTAGGAGTGTTGGAGTCTTGTTAAGATGTTGTCCTGCTGAAGTGTGGATGTCGTCGGGAGAGTTCGGTTAAATTGACGATTTGACTGCTCTGGCATACTTGAGGCGGTTCGGGATAATGTCTTTCCAGATTTGGATGGCTTGTTTCCGTGTAACTCTACGTTCGCATAGTGTGATTATTTCTTTTTGGTACATGTATACTGGGCGGTCGCGGTCGCCTGCCGCATGGAATGATGAGCAGTGGTAGCATTTAGGGTGGGTGGCTGGTTGTGCAGTCTTTTCTCTCGTGCTCGCCGGCGCACTTCCTACAACGTTGGGCTGTATGCAGCTGGCAGTATGCGATGACGTGGCCGTATTCAAGGCATTTTTTGCACATTGGGGACCATGTTTCAGCTGGGTAGGTTATGGTTCTAACTTGTTCACACGGGATAACTAAAAATTTCGGTGCGTCGTATCCTGGGAAGATTATTTGGTATGCAGTAGAACTTGCGTTACGTGATTGGCAATTTAGAGCAAGATTGTGAGAATTGAGAGAGACTTCTGGACAGGTCTGTAGATCGTTTGGGTAAAAAAATGTGAGATTTCGCTTATAAGCAAGTGGCAGCGCAGCTGCCACCTGATAGCCTTTTTCACCCACGGCGTTTATTTTCTGCCAGAATGTCTCACTCGGGTCAGGTAGGCTCCAACCTACAATGAGGTGAACCCAACACGCTACCCACTCGGCCACCGAGCTGTGGGTATATATGTATATGTGTGTGTACATGTGCATGTACATGTGCATGTGCATGTGCATGTGCATGTGCATGTGCATGTACATGTACATAT
>SDVV010016757.1:0-14157 GCA_016164225.1 Gammarus roeselii | reverse complement strand
TGTTTGAGGACTGATGTTTGAGGACTGATGTTTGAGGACTGATGTTTGAGGACTGATGTTTGAGGACTGATGTTTGAGGACTGATGTTTGAGGACTGATGTTTGAGGACTGATGTTTGAGGACTGATGTTTGAGGACTGATGTTTGAGGACGGATGTTTGAGGACGGATGTTTGAGGACGGATGTTTGAGGACGGATGTTTGAGGACGGATGTTTGAGGACGGATGTTTGAGTGTATTTACATGGTTGTGATGTTGCTTCATTGGTTATTGTTATGCGGAAGCAATGTATGCCTGTATACTGAATTGTTAGTTATAATACACATATGTATGCAAGTATTTAAGATTATAATATATACGCAGCGTAAACTGCGAAGACGGTTTATGCTGCGCCGCACTGTTCAATATAGTCGGACTTCTTATCATTAAAGAACTGTGACCGTAGCGACTTTTTAAAAAATAACATGGCAATTGCAATTCATGAGCCTCTCGTGCCGACCCTACACCCAGAGCGGTCATTGTGAACCCTACACCATGAACGATCCTTGTGAACCCTATACGCCATGAGCGATCATTGTGAACCCTACCCCAAGAGCGATCCTACTGAACCCTACCCCAAGAGCGATCCTGCTCAACCCTACAGCCAAGAGCGATCCTGCTCAACCCTACAGCCAAGAGCGATCCTGCTCAACCCTACAGCCAAGAGCGATCCTGCTCAACCCTACAGCCAAGAGCGATCCTGCTCAACCCCACACCAAGAGCAGTCCTTGTGAACCCTACACAAAGAGCAGTCCTTGTGAACCCTACACAAAGAGCGGTCCTTGTGAACCCTACACAAAGAACTGTCATTGTGAACCCTACACGCCATGAGCGATCATTGTGAACCCTACACCAAGAGCGATCCTACTTGACCCTACACCAAGAGCGATCCTACTCAACCCTACAGCCCAGAGTGATCCTTGTGAACCCTACTCCAAGAGCGGTCCATGTGAACCCTACTCCAAGAGCGGTCCATGTGAACCCTACTCCAAGAGCGGTCCATGTGAATCCTACTCCAAGAGCGGTCCATGTGAATCCTACTCCAAGAGCGGTCCATGTGAACCCTGTACACCAAGAGCGGTTCTTGTGAACCCTGTACACCAAGAGCGGTCCTTGTGAACCCTGTACACCAAGAGCGGTCCTTGTGAACCCTGTACACCAAGAGCGGTCCTTGTGAACCCTGTACACCAAGAGCGGTCCTACTCAACCCTTCACCAAGAGCGGTCCTACTCAACCCTTCACCAAGAGCGGTCCTACTCAACCCTTCACCAAGAGCGGTCCTTGTGAACCCTATACCAAGAGCGGTCCTTGTGAACCCTACACCAAGAGTGGTCCTTGTGAACCCTATACACCAAGAGCGATCCTTGTGAACCCTACACCAAGAGCGGTCCTTGTGAACCCTACACAAAGAGCGCGCCCTACGGGGGAGTCTGCATTAACTTCGCGTTGGGACTCCGGTGGAACATAGAAGCAAATAATAAATAAATAAATACACCAAGAGCGGTCCTTGTGAACCCTACACCAAGAGCGGCCCTTGTGAACCCTACACCAAGAGCGGTCCTTGTGAACCCTACACCAAGAGTGGTCCTTGTGAACCCTATACACCAAGAGCGATCCTTGTGAACCCTATACACCAAGAGCGATCCTTGTGAACCCTATACACCAAGAGCGATCCTTGTGAACCCTACACCAAGAGCGGTCCTTGTGAACCCTACACAAAGAGCGCGCCCTACGGGGGAGTCTGCATTAACTTCGCGTTGGGACTCCGGTGGAACATAGAAGCAAATAATAAATAAATAAATACACCAAGAGCGGTCCTTGTGAACCCTACACCAAGAGCGGCCCTTGTGAACCCTACACCAAGAGCGGTCCTTGTGAACCCTACACCAAGAGCGGTCCTTGTGAACCCTACACCGAGAGCGGTCCTTGTGAACCCTACACCGAGAACGGTCCATGTGAACGCTACACCAAGAGCGATCCCTGTAACACTGTACACCAAGAGCGACCATAGTGAACCCTACGCCAAAAGTAATTCTAGTGAACCCTACACCGAGAGCAATTCTAGTGACTCCTACACCAAGTGTGAACCCTACGCTACGAGCGATCCTAGTGAACCCTACAACAAAAGCGATACAAATTAACCCTACACAATGAGTGATTCATGTGAGCCCTACACCAAGAGCAATCCTTGTGAGCCCTACACCAAGTGTGAGCCCTACACCAAGAGCAATCCTTGTGAGCCCTACACCAAGTGTGAGCCCTACACCAAGAGCAATCCTTGTGAGCCCTACACCAAGTGTGAACCCTACACCACGAGCAATCTTAGTGAACCCCCTACACCAAGAGCGATACTTCTTAACCACACACCAAGAGCGATCCTTGTGAACCCTATACACAAAGAGCGATCCTTGTGAACCCTATACACCAAGAGCGATCCTTGTGAACCCTATACACCAAGAGCGATCCTTGTGAACCCTATACACCAAGAGCGATCCTTGTGAACCCTATACACCAAGAGCGATCCTTGTGAACCCTATACACCAAGAGCGATCCTTGTGAACCCTATACACCAAGAGCGATCCTTGTGAACCCTATACACCAAGAGCGATCCTTGTGAACCCTATACACCAAGAGCGATCCTTGTGAACCCTATACACCAAGAGCGATCCTTGTGAACCCTACACCAAGAGCGATCCTTGTGAACCCTATACACCAAGAGCGATCATCGTGAACCCTATACTGAAAGCGATCCTAGTGAACCCTACACCAAGAACAATTCTAGCGAACCCTACAAATGTGAACCCTACACCATGAGCGATCATAGTGAACCCTACACCAAGAGCGATCCTTGTAAGCCCTACACCAAGAGCGATCCTTGAAAGCCCTACACCAAGAGCGATCCTTGTAAGCCCTACATCAAGAGCGATCCTTGTAAACCCTACTCCAAGAGCGATCCTTGTAAACCCTACACCAAGAGCGATCCTTGTAAACCCTACACCAAGAGCAATCCTTGTAAACCCTACACCAAGAGTGATTCATGTAAGCCCTACGCATAGACTACCGAGCTGACCTTCTACCAAGAACGTTCCAGTGAACCCTACACCTGTAGTCAGTGAGGCCGTGTTCTATACAAAGAGCTCTTCCTACGCCCATTCTTGTGAAAAACGTTGATCCAATTGGTTTACGACGTGTAACTCTTTTATCCCGTGTCTTTCAAAGATTCCAATAACATATTGAAGACTTTTCATACACCAATGGCGACGGGATGGGGCTCTTTGTTCCAGAAGCTTAGTCGCCTTCATTATCCGCTCATTACGGGCTGATGCCCGGAACCGGCGTCCTTATTTTGATCAAGAGAAGACCTCACAAGTTAATGAACTGGGAAATTGCTCGTTAGCCCCTCGTCTCTTGTTTTTCTTCTTTTAATAACAGGGGTTTAGTCAAGAGGATAGACGATACATTTGGAGACGGCCGGAAGAAGTTTTAGAAATACTCTACGTAACGCCTTGCTTGCGCAATCGGGAGAAAGGGCCGGCATTTGATGCACCAGCGGTCTGTGCTACATGAAGCGACATTAAATACTCGCGAACAACACTATTTAATTGTCCTGTATGTGTAGTAAGAGCTGTTCTGTTGTATAGAGAACGTAAACGTTAAATAGTGTTAACAAGTTTAGGAAGACAACAACAGGCCTATTGGCCCAAACTAGGTTGCCTTTGATAGCGAGAGGATTAGAAGTAGTTATAAGTGATCTGAAACAGCCCTGGGCGGAAAGAAGGTATTTGAAACAGCCCAAGGGGGAAAATATGTCGCTGAAACAGCCCTGGTGGATGTTGAATTATTTAGGATTATCAATGGATTGTAAATAGGTTTTGTAAAGGGGAAGTATTATTGTATGATTCAATGGTAGAGTTGCTTTAATTGGCATATCCGCAAGATATGTTTGCCTGGTACATAAGAGGTTGGCTGTATGTGTAGGATTTAGTTATTTTTCATAGTTTATGGTATTGTAGTATTTAATCGATCTGGTTGTATGTGTAGTATATATCCTTTTTTATTAGTTCATTATTATTTATAAATCTAAATATTAGTGTCTCAGGCACCGCTGTTATTTCAAGGGGTATTTATTGCTCGAACACTTACATAGTAAGGGCATAGGGTATTATTTATTGATGTAGATACCGTTGTAATTTCAACTTTCTTTCATTGCTCGATCGTTAGCATACTTAAGTTTGACAGCAGGTTATTTATATGTGAATGCAGTATTATGTAGCCGCTCTTCCCATTGTATGTATATATATATTTATTTTCATCGTTGCAGTATATCTACAGTACTATTGTTGTAAGTTACAGTATATATACAGAATGACACTGTCATTCACGCGCTTACAGTAGCATTCAATTTGAAATGATATCACTAGGTCGCTAGCGTAGCGGCAGACCTCTACTCATCACTGACTCACGGTTAGATGGTATCGCTTTATCGCGCACAGCGGCCTTACTAATTGTCATTCGCGTTGTGACCCCGGTGGAACATGAAAGCAAATAATAGCAAATTACTCTTTGTCAAGGTAATGATACACGTCTACGTTCAGCCTCGCTTAAGAATTTCATAGTAGATAGGGTAGAAGTGACTCATTCGGGTGGCACGTGTGAATTTAGAATTATTTCGTGGTTTGAAGGGTTATCTTTGTTCAGTTTATAGGATGTATATATGCTTACATCCTCTCAGCCAATGTATTACATGTGATCTGTCACTGTTGATCTTTATAAATGTGTGTATATATATATATATATATATATTTGTAGCTGGTAGGGATATTGTTATAGCACGCTTGGATGTGCGGTAGGAGACCCCTTAGACAAAAAATTGGATGCGCTTTGGAAAATTGTGTGAGATAAGCTTGCTCGTATAGACTAATGTTCGTCCACGGTGTTGTGGTTTATTGAATTGGCATATCCGCAAGAAATGTTAGCCTGGTACATATAGATTTGGTTGTATGTGTACGACTTTATTCGTTTTAATAGTATATGGTATTGTAGTATTCAATCGATTTGGCTGTATATATCGTATTAAGTGTCGCAGGCAACGCTGCTATTTCTATGCGTATTTTTTGCTCGAACATTAACATATTTAGGGGATTATTTAATGATGTAGATACCGTTGTAATTTCAACTTGGTTCAATTGCTCGATATCTAACATACTTAGGTTTGACAATAGGTTCTTGATAAGTGAATGCATTATTATGTAGGATCTTTGTTATTAAGGAGCATAAGCTATATTATTTGCCCTTGCATGTATGTATATATTTTCTTAGTTACGTCAGGACACATAGTTATTTATGATATAAATCTAATGCGCTGGCATTATACGTTCACGTGTTTTCAATCCATATGACTGCGGACAATGAAACGCATGTTCAAATTTATATTCATTTATATATGACTTAGTTACATTGGATTATTTACATCTTGAGAATGTTTGCATCAATCTATTTTCATCATATTGGGAACGGTTGCAGGGGTATACGTTTACGCATTTCCAATCCGTATGACTGTGAACAAAGAAACATACATGTTCAAGTTCATATTTATTTACTACATGGTTCCATAGGATTATTACCATCAACATCGTAGGACAATTGACATATAAGGAACATTTACATCTTTAGAACATTTGGAGAATGAAACCTAAAGACGTGAATGTGTTTTCGTCATTTATGCGACTTTACTTGCCAAAGATGGCCTCACCCGGTTTAAGTCTCTTCCAAGTTAAATACATGGTTACATTAGTATCATCCACGAGACATCGCGTCCTCTTTTTAGTGGCGGTAGGTTTAACTTAAATTGATTTTTTAGGAATGTCTGGTGCCCATAGGCAGGAGTTGTGCACGCATCAACATAGCAACGTTTATTTTCAAACGTTCCGAGACAATTTTTAATAGTGCGCACAGTTTGAAGCTGGCATGTTTGCGCGTGAATGTTGTGTATGGTCTCAAAGTGTGTGTGTTTTCTGGTTATGGATGTTTCTGTATGGTTCCCGTCATGATTTTGGCTTGCGTCTGATAATTGACCCCTTTTGCAGCTGATTTTGTGGCGTCGGACTCGAGCAACATACTGTAACACTTTAGTTGCAAGCAAATGATTTCACTCGGGTAGTTGTCGGCTGTTTCGCTATTCAGTAGTCCCAGCTGTCCTTTAATTCATCGTACAAGGGATGATTTTTGGGGTAGTTGGAGAAGTCAGTGTATTCAGCCAGAGGAGCTTGCCTCATTTTCCGTCTCAATATAGGCCACACATTTGAACTGGATCAGCAACGATTGTGTTCGAATAAATGAGCGACATGTTGTCACCGTATTTTTGTTTCCGACTGTCATATAAGAAGCTGTAGACTTGCTTAACTTCTGTTTAGAGCTGATGAGATTCATGTATCTATCTAGGATACCTTAGGTAACCGAGTGCAATTTCGATTACATAGTATTTATCGCATTTTCAATGCAAGGCATGAGACGTTGTATTGCATTTCAATGCAAGCCATGTTGCATAACTGCAATTTCATTGCTAGGCATTAGTTAAATTTAAGATATAGCAAACAAAGATTTATGATACATTTTTATTGATATTAGATTTATAACATATATATTAGGAGATAACATTGGTTTATCATTTATACGAGAACATAACTTCACTCAGAAAATCGACGCGAGCTACTGTACGCAACATAAGTAATGACTTCGACATCCCCCTCTGGTCTCATCTTGATCGGCGGTATCAGATGCATTCGGCGGCTCCTCTATCGATGATAAGCGTTATGTCTCCCCTGGAGGTGTCGGTTCATCATATTGGTGTAGGATTTATCATCTGGGTGTGTTTTTCTCTGATCTATTGTGTTCTAGACTGCTGCCCATAGTACACATTTTAAATTGACTGTATCCTTTGGGAGTAGTGTATGCAACACTCCCAAACTTGACTTTGAAGCCGAAACTTTTTTAGTTTTCAGCGAGCTTTTTTTCTCTACGCGATTTATTATTATAGTTACAAATTTATGAAATCGAATATTTTCCGCTTTTTTTTCTTACTCGCGCCGACAGTCCCATTCACGATATTCCCGTAGATATCCGAAATATGCATAATTCTCTATAGCACTTGAATGTTTGAGACATAATTCTTTCACTTCATGTTTCATTTCCAACAATTTAGAAACAGTCAGATTTAAATTTGATTTTATTGTACAATTTTACACTTCTTATACTTGATACGATTTTATTATCCCATTTGATAATTCGGTTCCCTTCAACTTAATCAGGATTTTCTCCACATGACATCTCCTCGGTTTAACTGTCACTGGTTTCCATTCCACTTGAATTAACCCATGGTTTTCCATGTTTTTTTCCGCCGCTTGTAGCATTACCCCAGGGGGAGGAAGCTCCGTTAAGTACAACTCGCTGCCGTCTGTGCGTAAGCCAGCATTTTATCCAGTTGTTAAGCTCACCTAGATTACCGATGCTTTGCAATTTACTATCTAGGCACTTGTGGGGGACTTAATCAAAGGCCCTTTGAAAGGCAAGGTAAATGATATTGATTGGAGATTTTGTGTCGTGAATTTCAATTATATTCGTGGAAAAAGCGGCAGGTTCGTAAGACAGGGGAGGGAGAGGACCGGATTCTATTATGCATTTATTGAATGAAATTGGATACACGAATAAGGCAGTCTGTAGCAGAACACCCTTACTGTGTAATCAACTGGCTTCGAATCTGAACTTATATCCTGGGGGTATTTTCATTCTAAGAATATAATACGAAGTTGCGTCTACAGGATCAACGGAAACAAACAAAATTTGCTCATTTGTATGGAAGACACTAAGGGTAGGCAAAATAGGTTTATTGCAAATCAATATATTTGTACACTTTCTTCATGGTTTTGGGTGGCCGGATGATTATTCATTTTATAGATCATTACCACTTTAGTTTAGTATTATATTATTTCTTCCTTCTTGGGCTCTATTATTTTTCTCTGCTCTTTTTTCATGATATATTTTGCATTAGTTTCATTGTATATATCGAGGCTGGTTGAGACAAGGTGACCCAGGGAAGGGGGGTACTCGTGGGTCTCGCAGGACTTGGGGGACCCGGGGTTTCGGGAACCCGGGGGACTCGGAAGACCAAGAGGATTTGGGGGGACCCACTTGGACCTTCTGGGGCCCTTTGGGACACTCTTTAAACCCTTCGGGGCTCTCTTGAGAAACTGTGGGACCCACGTGAGGCCCCTCTGAGTCCTGGAACCTCTGCTCCCCCCTACCAAATTTGCGTTAAACCTACTCTGCATATATGTTGAATTTACTTTGTATCTACGTTAAACAGACTCTGTATCTGCGTTCAACCGACTCTGTATCTGCGTTAAACCTGCTGTGTCAACGTTTAACCTACTCTGAATCTACGTTGAACCTACTCTTAATCTACGCTGCACCTACTTTGCCACTCTTCAATTGCCTTACGGGGAAGTCTGCATTAACTTCCCGTTGGGACTCCAGTGGAAAACGAAAGCAATAAATCCTACTACTACTTGGACTCTTTTGGGGCCCTTCGGGGCCCTCTTGAGAAACTGGGACCCACTTGATGTCCCTCAGAATCCGGGAACCTTTGCTCCCCTCTCCCAAGTCTACGTTAAGTCTACTCTGTATCTACGTTAAACCTACTCGGTACCCTACGTTAAAACTACTTCGTATCTATGTTAAACCAACTCTGTATCTACGTTGGACCTACTCGGTATCTACGTTGGACCTACTCTGTATCTACGTTGGACCTGCTCGGTATCTACGTTAAACCTACTTGGCATCTACGTTAAACCTACTCTGAACTTGCGTTAAACCTACTCGGAGCCTACGTTAAACCTACTTGGTTTCTAAGTTAAACCTACTGTGTCTGCGTTGAACCTACTCGGTATCTGCGTTAAAACTACTCTGTATCTGCGTTAAAACTACTCTGAATCTACGGTAAACATACTCGGAATCTGCGTTGAGCTTACTCGTAATCTACGATGCACCTACTTTGCCACTCTTCAATCGCTCTACAGGGGAGTCTACATTAACTTCGCGTTGGGACTCCGTCGGAAAACTGAAGCGACTACTGCTGCTTCTCTAAATGATTGGAAGCGGAGATCAGTTTCGTCTAAGCTTTTTCTTGTGCGCACCAGCATGCGTCTGACAATGCTTATTTTTCCTAACTTTAACAGCGTCGTTTTTCTTGCACGCTGAGGCGTGCGAACCTACTAGAATCCATGATCATCGAGCTTTACGGGGGATCCTATTGTGACTCGCGTGGAGGCTCTGGTGGAAATGAAAATCAAATCTAATCTGTGACTCAATGAGCCGCAGCACAACCTCTGTTACCTCATTATCGTCTTTTTACTTCCAACTTGCCGCATCACCCATGCCCCCACCCACCAGCCCCACTTCCATTTTTTGCCCCCTTGCAACATCCCCAAACCTAATCGGACACTGAACGTATTACAACGAAACAAACTGTTTTGGTCGGAAACTGATGGAATTCGATCATTTCCTCCACAAACATCTCTTCAAATTGCCCTACTCTTGGGAACAAAACTCAATTTCAAAACTCAAGTTTTCATGATGCACATCACCACGACACGACCGTCCCAACATCGACAACCGTGGCGGACTTTTTACACTATAACCTAAAAATGTTCACTTTACAAAAAATAACTGAACAAGACCTCGTCCGTCTACCACCGAATGACACAGGAGGTTCAATCAGTACTCATTCAAATCTACAAGAAACATTAGAATCGATTTAACACATGCATCCTTCCAACCAGCATGTGTCAACCACAGCACACTCCTCTCCCAAACTACCTCGACGACTCCAGGTGGTTTGTGGTTTCACGCACGCGAATAACCCTGGATCACCACACTTGACACTGACCGAAGATCTTATGTCGTCATTTGCTAACTAGACCTACTGTGGTCAGATTTAATAACCTAGACACACCCACGCGAAAACCTTCAACCCCAAGCACTCGGCAGTACTCTCCTGACGTCTCATCCTGCTCTCCCAATCTCGCCCTAAACTGTCAATGGTCAGTCCACTAAGACCTGTTCGCTGACCTCCCCAAATTGTTTTCAATACATTTACGAAGATACGAGTTCACTCTTTACACTCTGGTAGGCGAATATGCCACAATTGAAATATGCACTTGATAACATCATGACATGACGACTAATATTTTCGCCCGCGAGGCCGTGCAAACTTATCTGAATCAATGGCGGTCGCCTCCTACGGGGGAGACTATTATGACTCACGTTGAGACTCCGGTGGAAATTAAGGCTCAAACCAAATTGTTATCGACAAATAACTTCGATGGGCAATCCACGATAAAATCCCACCCACTTTTCGCAACTTCAAGAGAGCAGAACGGGACTGATATTATGCGTCAATAGCTTTGCACGACACCACACAATATACATCTATAGACACAGCCCCAAGATGATAACCAGAACGGCTCTCCTCTCCGACCCAACCCTGAAAATGATAATAGAAAATCCAAATTTCACGAGCAAAGCTTAGTCAATAACTACCCTGACTTTTCGAAAACAACGAAAATTGGTTTATTCTATGTTCGTAAACACTGAAAAACTAACGCTTCTTCAACGTTGATAAATATTTGTCCTTGGATATTGTTCGGTCATCTCTGCTGATTCTTTTATGGATTGCTGCCTTTGTCATGGGAACGTCGTCACGATGTATATTTTCACGACCTCAAACATCATCAAATAAAGAACTGATTTATGGAGTACGGTAATAGTTTGACAGGAGTAGTATTATTTAGACTATTTTCGGCCTTTTTTCGTACTTCGGTTGCCCTTTCACAAAGAAGCGGTATTAGAAGTGAAGTACCTTTTGAAAAGGGCCCTGGACGAATGGCTCTGATGGTCTTCACGTGAGTGCGTCATGGTATACCGACTCCATAGGCTTCACTCTCCAAAGACCGTCCTACCTTATGATAAAGAGTATCTCTACTAGAGCACGCCAGTCTGGCATGGAGGGAGGATGTGTTGTAAAGTTATCCGAAGCAATTATTGTCTTGACAAATTATTCATATCCTCGTTGAGTTATTTAATGCCATTCGTGTCCTTACAAACAATATTGATGTTGATGACTGGTACAGTTAAGTCAGTGGAACCTTTGTTCTCACGGGGATTTTTTTTTGCGAACCTCTATCGTATTGGGCAGTCGGGGACCATTATTTCTTGAGAGTTTTGTTTACATAAACTTGAATTTTGTTTTATCATTTCGCTGTAAAAAAAATGAATCTTGAAGTAATTGGATGTTCCAATGCCTCTCACGTCCAGACATCGTAATGACGAATCCTCCTGGTATTCCAAGTACGCATAACAGGCGACTAATCTTGAATAGGGGACGAATCCTTGAACTGGTGGACCCTACCTCCTCTGACTGTTTACCGCGGCCGTCAGGTGGCTCAAACCAGACAATGTTTTACAAGCAAAGCCCTGCATTGAACTACTCCACGGCAGTTGGACCTCTTAATCTAATCTAATTTACTCGCTCAAGATTCATGTTTATTTGCTAAGAGCATTGTCTTAAACAAAGCATACGAAGAATTACAGAGTAGATAGCCGATGAGAAAAAGTAGTTATTGTTTGCCCGTACTTCATCTGTATCTTGTGTTGGCTGATAATATAAACGGCCTACCGTTGGCAATAAGTTTTAAGCCTACACGAAGCCGAGAAAAAGTTTGAAGCCGGTCCGATGAAAGTCTTTCATTGCTCTACTTGGTTAAATCCACCATTGCGCGGCTTGTGTGACTGACCACCTTCATGAGGCACTGGTGTGTTTTATGAAGGTGTATGGCATCCATGGCGGATGTTGAGAGAGGTAGCCAGGGGGCTTGCAAATTTTCCCGGTCAAGAGTTCACCAATGTTTCCGAGCATGAGCTTTCGATTGTTCTCAGAAACTGTCGCGCACTACGGAAGAGCTCATAAACTCAACCTCCTAATCTAATCTTTGCTAAGATTTCATTCTCCTGAACTAATTTTCGCCAAGGTTTTAACCTCCTAAGCTAATCTTTGCTAAGATTTTAACCTCCTAAACTAATCTTTGCTAAGATTTTAACCTCCTAATCTAATCTTTGCTAAGATTTCATCCTCTCCATCTAATTTTTGCTAAGATTTTAATCTCCTAATCTAATCTTTGATAAAATTTCAAACTCCTAATCTTTGCCAAGATTTTAACCTCCTAATCTAATCTTTGCTATGATTTTAACCTCTCCATCTAATTTTTGCTAAGATTTTAATCTCCTAATCTAATCTTTGATAAAATTTCAAACTCCTAATCTTTGCCAAGATTTTAACCTCCTAATCTAATCTTTGCTATGATTTTAACCTCTCCATCTAATTTTTGCTAAGATTTTAATCTCCTAATCTAATCTTTGATAAAATTTCAAACTCCTAATCTTTGCCAAGATTTTAACCTCCTAATCTAATCTTTGCCAAGATTTTAACCTCCTAATCTAATCTTTGACAAGATTTTAACCTCCTAATCTAATCTTTGCTTAGATTTAACCTCTTAATCTAATCTTTGCTAAGATTTAACCTCTTACTCTAATCTTTGCTAAGATTTAACCTCTTAATCTAATCTTTGCTAAGATTTAGCCTCAATCTAATCTTTGCAAAGATTTTAACCTTCTGATCTAATCTTTGCTAAGATTTTAACCTTCTAATCTAATCTTTGCTAAGATTTTATTCTCTTGATCTAATCTTTGCTAATATTTCATCCTCCTAATCTAATCTTTGCTAAGATTTTAACCTACTAATCTAATTTTTGCTAAGATTTTAACCTCCTAATGTAATTTTTGTTAAGATTTTAAACTCCGCGTGCCAAGGGCATGCGATTGTCCTCGGCCGAGGGCGTGCGATACTTGCAATCCACTTCCTGATGATCAGCTTCCTCGCTTAGTATGAACAGGCATAGTACCTTTAATATAAATATTTGAACATGCTACAACCGCATGCAATACTCTAGAATAAAATATTACGTGTGTTTTTCTTTAACAAACAATCTCGTTCAACTATTTAATTTCTTTGTAGATTGCGATAGATATTTGTAAACATTACCATCGTATAGTCTAGTCCAAATGGCCACCTTAAAGGTCCAGAGCAAAGATCTGGAGCAGTTTGAGGTCGACACGGAGCTTGTGCAGCAGTGGGGCGCGGTGAAGAAGATGCTGGAGTTGGAAAAAGAGAGTAAGTGATAGTTGAACACACACATTCGTAGTGACTGTGCTCTTCGAGGACCCTTTTCGATGTGTGGAGTGGAATGACACTGGCGATGTGTATTGTGTGGAGTGGAATGACGCTGTCTATGTGTGTTGTGTGGAGTGGAATGACGCTGTCGATGTTCGTTGTGTGGAGTGGAATAACACTGCCGATATGTGTTGTGCAGAGCCTAATGACACTTGGTAGGGGTTGTGTGGAGTGGAATGACTCTGTCGTTGTGTGGAGTGGAATGACACTGTCGATGTGTGTTGTGTGGAGTGGAATGACACTGCCGATGTGTGTTGTGTGGAGTGGAATGACACGGGCGATGTGTGTTGTGTGGATCCTAATGACACTCGATGTGTGTCGTGTGGAGTGGAATGACACTGTTGATGTGTGTTGTGTGGAGTGGAATGACACTGTCGATGTGTGTTGTGCGGAATGGAATGACACTGACGATGTGTGTCGAGTGGATCCTAATGACACTGTCGATGTGTGGAGTGGAATGACACTGTCAATGTGTGTTGTGTGGAGTGGAATGACACTGTCGGTGTGTGTTGTGTGTAGTGGAATGACACTGGTGATGTGTGTCATGTGGAGTGGAATGACACTGGCAATGTGGTGTGTGGAGTGGAATGACACTGGTGATGTGTGTTGTGTGGAGTGGAATGACACTGTCGATGTGTGTTGTGTGGAGTGGAATGATACTGGCGATGTGTGTTGTGTGGAGTGGAATGACACTGGCGATGTGTGTTGTGTGGAGTGGAATGACACTGGCGATGTGTGTTGTGTGGAGTGGAATGACACTGGCGATGTGTGTTGTGTG
>SDVV010016756.1:0-14159 GCA_016164225.1 Gammarus roeselii | reverse complement strand
ATCTGTTTCCCTCAGGCTCAGAGGAAACAGTCCTATGTATCTGCATGCTAAAATACGTACAATCTTCATGAAATGATATAGGAAACAAACTGCGAAAAAAAGACTATTTCAGGCGATAGTGCATACCAACATTTAAAAAGTATTATCAGCAACGCCTGTGCAAATGTAAACGAAGTGCTAATGTTGAAACACAATTTCTCACCATTGCTCCATGGTGCTTTTCTACAAGCGTGTGACGCTATTAACTGCTAAAACTGTATAAAGTACGTAGCGTAGATGCATCAGCTGCACGTACTACTTTGAGCGAAATGACGTGGCCGGTCATCCTCCAGGCAATCGCCTCTTTGTCCATAACGATTTAAAGCCTAGAGTCACGCTATAAATGTACTTGATGCACTAGATTGTAACAGAATTACTAGGCTTTTGACACGCTGGAAGCATTGGGAACGAAGAAATAAAACCATACATGTATATGAGCTTCAACCTGCTAGAGAAACTAGGCATAGAGTATGGAATACCCAGCATAGAATAGCACGTGGTTGTACATAGCTATAGCTCTACATTATTTATGCCCCAGTAAAGTACTCTTTATAGTTATAATATTTCAATATATTGTTTCAAATAAGGAAATAATATATTTAAATGGATGAACTTCCTCATAACTATAAAATAGACCTTAACTAAATATGCCTGACTGTTGAATCCGTGGTGATAGTCTTGTACGCTGTCATTGAGCTCTAACTGTAGTTGTTCTAGTGTTCTAATAGTCGTCCCTGACCCCTGTCAGACATTACTAACGGTCGACATAGAACACATTGTAGTTTTCAGAGCTTACAGCCGGGGAATGTGACGGCAACCGTTGCGTTTTGATGGAATAGTCGGTGTCACTAATACCCGCACGTACAGTCTTCCACGACAGTAACTGACAGGTGTCTTTTTGTATATCCTTCTATTGACCACGAAGACCGACCTTAAACAAGACTGTTTACCGTCCAATGTCTTCGATAATCTGTTTAGCGATTAAAAACGAAAATATTTTCGACGACCTCCCCTAACGCAAATAAAAACCGACGGTATGCCATAGATCTGCCGGCGATCATGTCAACATTTGTAATTTAAACCTGGAGACATAAAAATCTTGTTGACAATATATAAATATGAACTTAATAACAAATTCATTGACATAGATACAGTCCACTGTCCCTTTTGCCCTAGTACGAAACAAAGAAACTGTTCATATGACTGCAAATATTCCAAGTCTGAGTAGACCGCTGTAAATAGCATCAGATAGAGCGTAGGCGCGTGCATATATGGTTTACTATGAGTTAAATCTTTCTTCTACTGCATAATGAATTATTTGGAATTCCTATCACTTTTTTGTTGATGCCTATTAATTTAAAACACACAACTCTCACAAATGTACACAATATGTATGTATCTCATTTTGAGAAAATGTTCATTGAAACAATGTACCGATGCCTATGTAATTGACTTTGAATAGTTCATGTTTTAGTAGCAAATCAGCTGCGTAGAAGCAGAAATAATTTGTTGTAAGTCTTAAACATCAGTGGATGGTTTCACATTGTACATAGAATTGTAATAAATGCTTCTTAAGAGAACAAATGTATTTTTCCCCCTCTGCTCACGTTTCAGTATACAGATGCACTGGGTATTTAGATACCTGCACAGTATTCATTCCAAGCAACGTATAAAATATCAATGAATGTAAGTGAATGGAAGGAAAGGAGGGTATTTGAATCTATAACAAAATGATAATATGTATTATGAAATCATTCAATTGTGATGGACATAAATGGACATAAATAAATATTTTTGGACTACGATGCCTTCATCGAAATCAAAAGGGACACGTACCTAAACTTTTCGAATAAAATAAAATGATGAAAAGTGAAATAGATCCAAGAGTCAGACTGCACCAACGGATTATTGCAGTGAAACGGAAAAAAACATACACGTAGTTTTGGTACATAATTGAAACAATCCAAGTGGATCCGTGAGTGCGTAGTGGGCAGCACAATTGGAAAGAATGCACGAAAAAAGTATGATTCGTTTTGGAGTGATAGTGGAGGAGTGCGTAGCTCCTGGTACGAAATGGGTGCGTATGGCCCGTATGAATGAGTGCATAGCGCCCGGTTAGAATCGGGTACGTGCCTCAAAAATAAGGTCCGCTGTACTGGCGCGTGATAGCTGGGGCTCTGGGTAAACTGGGAGCTTATATTTTGGATCTTGTGTAGGTTTCGTATAGGTTACGTGTAGGTATTATGCAAGGGTGTTATTGGACTTGTGTTGGTACAGGATGTTTTTTCAAATTGGATGTTATTATTATAATCATTGCTTGTAATGTTATTATTATCATCATTTACTATCACTATTGTTATTATTGTTAATACGAGTAGAACATTAATTGGGTTTGCTCGTTCATTGCAGGACAAGGTACGAGTAGAGATGGGAAGAGGAATATTTAAAATTCCGACTGTCGAGCAGAGACGGACACGCCCACACACCCACTGGGATAGAGCCTCCAGCTAGGTATTGAGCCTCGATCGAAATGACCACCATGCAAAAATTTGAAGAACACCACATTCAGTTTCCTTGGCAGTGGTTCTCCCCCAAGTGTCTAGAAGAATAAATCTTCGGTGCACGATTGGTTCTGCAAAGAAGATCCGCCAGCTTCAAGGCGAGACGTTGTAGCGACCACTCCTTAGAATAGACAGCTCTGGAGTCTAGATCAGAACAAGCACACGAGTAATAAAATCTCGATGTTACCTGGGTAATGATCCTCCCCAAGCGTTCAGAAGAATACGTCATCCGTGCGCTTGTAGTTCCTTTACTTCTTGCAGCTTCAATGTGGGACGGCAAGAGGACATTTTCGAATTGAGCGGCTTTTTGCAGCAACTGGGATTCAATCCAAGGATACGCGCGTAAACATTTTCAATTGGCAAAACAAATAACGCCGGTCTTGATCGAAACAGAGAGACGGTGTGCCTAAAACTTGAAAATTACATTACACAGTGAGTACCATCGCGTCGATAATAAGCCCTCCAACACAAATGGTACCCATTACCTCAATAGTGGTGATCTATAAGTTGGGCATGACGTAACTCAAACATTTTTTTGAAGAAGGTAAACACAATTTGTACGTCGTTCTGCTCCCTAATTCACCGAATCTTGCTCCGGATCTCTTCTGTAGAAGATGAAACTGTTAATTCAACCCTATGCGCCGGCCGCCCTTCTGGAATTCGATCCGCTATGAAGGGATGTATCGTTATTGTTTTTTATTTCTTCCTGACATACTGGGAAGAAAGAGGAAAAATTGCTGGTTTGATTCCTTATCTACGCCGCCCCATCGAGTTTGATCAGCTGGCTCTCCTCTGATGTGGTTTTGATTCCCTGATATTACGGTTGTTTCGGGTACGAGTGTCGTAATCCCTGTCGAAAAGGTCGACAGGACTCACGTTGTGGGGTTCTTTCCAGTACTCGAAAGTTTCAATGAGTTAGCCCCTCACCCTTCGAGTAATAGGGCCAAGCTCTTTGAGCCGATCCTCGTAGATGCGGTGACGTAGCTGTGAGATGAGCTTAGTAGTAGCTATTAGTGTGGCTAAACGCAATTTTTTGTGGGTGCGGTAGAGGACCACCCTCGGCAAAAAGTTGAATGCGCTCCAGGATATAGGGTCCCTAAACGCAATTTTTTTTTATTTGGAATATGTAATTGTTAGGAAGTATGTTATTTCTTTGTGTACTTGTAGGTTAAGACAATTACTCTTGTGGTCAAGTTAGTTACTGCAGGAAAATAGAGAACACTCGGGAGGGGGAGAGGATAGGGGAGAAGAGTCAGGCGTCTATGGGGTCCGTAAACTCATTTTTCTTTATTCGGACAATGTAATGATTGGGAAGTGTGTTATTACTTTATGTGTCTGACTTAGTCGCTTGGACCTTATACTTGTAGGTTTGTTTAGTACTATTCTGGTCAATTACTTTTGGGGCTCACGGAAAACGCAAATGGAAGCGTCTTTGGTCGCCCAAACGCAGGAGGCACACACTGGAGGACATTTTTATCCATCAATGTCACACAAAGATCTTTTCTCAACTCGCACTCTTCTCAGGGCATGCAGTAGGGTATACCTTTAATCACTTTGCCGCGTTCGGTAGAAATAGTACTGATTCGATCGATCATGAAGTATGGTGTACCTTTAATCACTTGCCGCGTTCGGTAGGAAAAGCATTTGTTTCATTTGAACATGCATTAGGATGTACCTTTAATCACTTGGCTTACGGACGGACGGACGGACAACGTTCGGAAATACATTGGCAAGGTTTATGTTTTGAACAGTTTCCATTATATTGTATTTTGATGATTATTGCAATTATATATGTTTTTTCTTCTTTAGATGGTTGTATTTGGGGATAAGTGGTCACTAACTGTTGCTCGTTATATATATTTATTCGGTTCTAGTAAAGATAGTGTTATAGCAAGTTTCTAGAGAAGTGGGGTGTGGGGACCTCTAGGCAAAAAGTTTGATGCGCTCCTGGAAAATTAGGTGAGATTGCTCTTAGCTGTTCATATATGTGTGTATTCTTATCTAATTGGGGATATAATTGACTCATTCGGAAGTTGGTTGGATGCTTGATAATAAATTTAGGCAATGATCTGTGTTTTTTTTCCAGTCGTTTATTTCATATGTATATAATATCAATAGGTAGTTGGCGATCGATTACATCGTTAAGATTAAGATAGTAGGCGCAGTACGTTTCACATATTTGCAATCTATATATCTGTAGACAATGGAACAAGATTTATTTAAACATATTTATTTACATATGAACATTTATATAGTTTTCAAATATTTAGGGTCGGTTGCAGTTCTGTTCACGCATTTTCATTACATGTTTCTGTGAACAATCGAACATATTTCATTATTATACATTTTTGTTACATGGTTTCATAGGAATATTTACATACTATGAGCATTTACAGGTTATAACATGTTCATGTTGACGTATTTTTCGTCATTCATGCGAGTTCATACGCCAAAGAAGGTCTCACCCGGCTTACATCTATTACAATGTTAAATCCATGTTTACATTAATTTTATTAGCCAAGTCACATATTTTCCTCGTTTTTATGACCGTCGGTTTATTTTCAATGGATTTTGTAGAAATGTCCGGATGGTCATAGGCAAGTGTGTTGCACGTGTCGAGAAAGTAACATTTGTTTTCAAATTTACAGAGGCAGTTTTTAATAGTGCATACAGTTTGAAGCTGCATACTTGTGCGCGAATGTTGTGTAGAGTCTCAAAGTGTATGTGTATGTTTTTTGGTTATTGATGTCTCTGTATTGTTCATGTTTGAGTTTTTGGCTTGTGTCTGGTAATTGATACCCTTAGCAGCTGGTTTATGCCCTCGGACTCGAGCAACATACTGTAACACGTCGGTTGCAAGCAAATGATCTCACTCGGGTTGTCATCAGCTGTTTCGCTCTTCAATAGACCCAGCTGTCATTTTTCTTGGATTCATCGTGCATGGGATGATTTTTCCGGTAGTGGGAAAAGTCCATGTAGTCTGCCTCAATGTAGGTCAAGCCTTTGAACAAGATCAGCAACGAGTCTGTGACAGTAGATGTGCAAAAACGTTGTTACCGTTGCGTAATTTCAGTGTTTGTCATAAAAGAAGCTGTAGACTTTGCTTTAGCCTCTGTTTGGACCTGATGAGATGTATATCTATGTCACCTTAGGTAGCCGAGTGCAATTTTAATTTTGCCTAATATCTATCGCATTTTTAATGCAAGGCAGGAGGCGTTGTAATGCATTTCAATGCAAGTCATGTTTCGTTTCTGCAATTTCTTTATCGTACAAGGGACGATTTTGGGGTAGTTGGAGAAGATCATGTATTCAGCCAGAGGAGATTGACGCATTTTTCCGCCTCAATATCGGCCATACCTTTAAACTGGGCTAATATATATCGCGTTTCAATGCTTTTTATTCTGTATTGCAACTCATTGCAAGTCATGTTGCATATATGCATTTCAATGCTAGCCATTCGAGTTACATTTAGGATATTGCAAACAAAGATTTATAAGATATATTTTTTATTGATAATAGATTTATGACATGTTTTTATATATTAGGGGATTATATAGGTTTATCATTTATACGAGAACACAACTATCCACTCCGAAAATCGACACGAGCAACTGTACGAAACATAAGTAATGACTTCGACCTCCCGCTCTTGTGTTATCTTGACCGGCGATATCAGTGCCGCTCTGTGGGTTCTTCATCTATGATATGCATTATTTCTCACCTGAAACTGTCGGCTCGTCATATCGGTGTAGGATTTATCTTTTTTTTTTCTGTTCTATTGGGTTCTAGAGTGCTGCCCTTAGTACACATTTTAGATAAACGGATACCTTTGAAAGAAGTGTATGCAACACTTCCAAACCTAACCTCTTATTCAAAACTTTGTTTTTAGTCATCAGCGAGCTTTTTATAGTAGCATGTTTATGACATTGAATCTTTCAAGTTTTTTCTGACAATTGCCAACATTACTATTCACTATAGTCCCGCAGATTTCCGAAATATACATATTTCTCCTAGCACTCAAACGTTTGAGACATGATTCTCTCTCCTCATGTTTCATTACCAACATTTTTGAAACAAAGTCAGATATATATTTGATTTTATTGCATAATTTTACACTTCTTATACTTGTTACCTTTTCATTACCCCATTTGATGAAACGGTTTCTTTCAACTTAAGCAGGTTTTTCTTCACATGAGAATTTCTTGATATCACTAACCATATTTTCAGTAGTTTCCATTTTGGCTAAGGTTTAGGTCTCCTCCCTCCATATCGATTTAGCCATTTTCATCCATTCTTCATATACTCTGCGCTTTGTTGTTAGAGGTGAAGCACTTTCTTTACTGCTCGCACCCTGTTCAGTACTGTATATCTCATTATTTTGATACTCAGGTCCGGTTTATTATGTTCTATAAATACACCCGTTGCGTCTTTAGAGCTTTTAGTCCCTCGTTCATTTTTAATATTATCAAACGCAAGATAATGGCATCGTTTGAGATGTTGCCAAAACCCGAAGGTAGAGCATGATTTGCTTAATTTTATCTCCGCAATGCAAATAACACATATCCTCGTGTGTTCATTTCTATTCAACTATTTCCATATCAAACTTAGCGATATTCTTCTACACCGAAGCGGACCGCTAACTGAATGAGTACAGACAGATATGAATCCAATTTATACATAAAGGATCGTTGGTGCAAGAAAGGTTACCATACACTGCAAGATGCATTAATACCTTGGCAACCTAACCTAACTAACTTAACCAAGAATCATGTGTCATCGTTCAAAATTTCCTGCTTACGTATGTTACGTATTCATTGATTTGTGATATATTCACATCAACCCACCCCTCCACATGACTCTATTACAAGTAGTTTTTTTTTAATATCACACTCACAATGTAGACACTTACACACATTTGTATACATATACAGGGTCGGTTAATATCTGTAGCCTTTTTCCAGTACAACAACACCCCTTGCTTTTGTTACATGATATTTAATGTGGATCAGCTTCACGGCATGTTTGGTTGAAAGAACTAATCATCTTAACATAAGCAAACTTAACCTATGTACGGTATTCAGTCATAGATTGATGCATTGCATAACAAATATCGCCACATGTATCTACATTTTGATATATCCTTTGCAGTTATGATGCACTCATCCAATTTTGATCTAGCAAATTTCATTCACACCCATCAAAAACCTAACCGAACCTAGCCTAACCAACTTGAACAAGAATTGTGTCATCTTTCGAGATATACTTATTCAACGACTGAAACAGCTTCACGGTATGTTATGTTAAGAGAACTAATCATCCTACCCTAACCTAATCTAACCTATTGTTTCCAAGATATTAGTTTTTTTTTCATTCGACTTTTCATGCTTACGTATGAGTTTTTCACTGTTTAAGGATTAATGCATAACAAATATCTTCACTTGACTCCACATTTTGATCTATTCTTTGCAGTTTTGATTCACACATCCAATCTTGATCTAGTATATCATCAAAAACCTAACCTAACCTAACCTTATGTACGGTTTTCAGTCATTGATATGTACATTTGAACCCCCTCCACACGGTTCTTTATAAAACTTTAACCTAATTCTTTCTACTTCGTGGTCACTCTTAACTTATATAAGTTAGCAGAGAAGACAGATTTTCAATCTTAGATAGATTGAACGTTCCAAGTTATTCATACTTGTTTCCATCATCATACAAACGGACACGAGGTCTCACATTATGTTTTTCTCATTTTCCTACGATAGCTCCTGGCTCTACATCCTTTGGCGACTTGCACAGTTGTGTTGCCTTTTCTTTCCTATAATTGTCATTTTCTTGACAATGACTTCGTTTTAGATGTCTCCATACATTACTTGTGGATTTTTGTTCATTCAATTTTATTTCTTTCTGGCAAAGTTTACAGACCCCCATCACCCCATTATTTTCAAACAAACGACGACTCAAGCTATACCTTATCCTTCCACAACAGAATCACAATCTTGACTGAGTATGATCTGATCGGACTCTGATTTATATCCTACCAATCTGTAACACATCTAGAACATTCACCCCCAAGGTAGGTTCATGGCAATGAGTGAAATATATTCATCTACTGATTTCGACAATTCGATATTGCCTCCTTCATTGCTTATTCTTTGAGTTTTAGGATATTATAGCAATTGATATAGGTTTTACATAGTTTTATTATTATAAATTACAGTTTTTTCTGGATTCAACAATCTTTTCGATCACAGCAGAGCTCGTACAGCCATTTATACCTAGCATCACGATGTTTCAGTTTCCTTTCAAAATCCATCGTATAATCCAGCATATCTTTGTTGCGAATACCGAAGGCAATTCCGTGCTCTTGAGTCAACAAATGTAGTTCTTCTTCTTGAACCCTAATTATTCGAATCTTCTCAAATTCAATGTCATTCTGTTCGTCATCAATGAGGTATTGTTGCATACGTTCCAGGTTTTCTTTGATTCTTAGGTAATATCCGTTTCCCAATACCTCAGCTTTATTACAGTCGTGATGATTTTCCACTTGGATCATATCAATTTCAAGATTTGCTTTCTTATTTCCCTTGAACTTTGTTACATACGACTGTAACCCGGCGACATTAGTAACTCAAAGCTGACTTCATTTTTCCTTCATCCATATATGAATGTTATCTTCCACCCTCTTTTGATTCTTGTATTACCCAATCTGAGATAACTGGTATTTTTAACACTAGTCAATATTTGTTCGATCCAACTCATACCATCTTCGACGATTTTTTCCACCAAAACACGTAAGCTAATTTTTGTCACTTGAACATCCATTGTTGTCTATCTGAGGATGAGCCGTCCGTCTCCGCTTATTTTCCACGTAACACTGACTCCAATCTCGGCATGCAGCTAGCTATTATAATGCGATTTCAGGCTTTTTTTGCAAAACATTATGCCTTTCATCGCTCACCTTGGTCATCATATGTGTACGAATGTATGTATGTACGTGTATAGGGGTGCGTACGGATGCGCATGTATAGGTTAAAGCGTATGTACATACACATGCACATGAGTTAAAAAAATGTAACAAAATTTAAAATTCAATACAATTTCAAAATTCAAATATTTCAATAACATTTAAAAAAAAATCAATAACTTAGAGCTAAGTTATTTGTCCGGGAGTCGATTTTTTTTAAATTTTTTGTTGAAATTTTTGAATTTTAAAATTGTACTGAATTTTAAATAATTTATTGTTATCCTTTTTTTCAACTCATGTGCATGTGTATGTACAAACGCTTGAATACTTCACATCCTAATTTGGTAGCATGTGCAATGTACTTTTAATGAATGGATTTTGTAGGTAAAGACATACAGCTGTTTCCTCTAAGATAAAGGGTCGCAGAGTTAGGCTGTCGCAAAAGGGGGAGGCGCTCAGTTTTCTCGCCACAAGAGCGGTCTGTTACCAAGGGGCTAAACTCAAAAAAGCCGTTGTGGACGCTGTTCAATTTTACCTTGCATATACATGTGATTGATTTCCTAATCTGTATGTGCAATTAGCGAATTAGAATTTTAGGTGACCTGCACAGTCGCTTCTTCGAATAGTTAGCAAACGAGAGGCAAATGTGACAAATTCCTCGCAACTTCCTGCATTTAAAAATAATTTGAAGCCCAGGCAAGTGCAATAGCATATTAGCATAGGAGCCGAATTATTTATGAAGATCAAATGTATTCGTTTTAATGTATCTCAAAAACAGATACTTTAACATTCAGTGAAATGTAAATAATTGGGAAAATATTTTTTCGTCGCTGCACACAGAGAGCTTGAGTTGATCTGTGACCTCTATTCATCATGTTACTTTCCTGAAAAATCATTCATTAATGCCAAGAATGTTTTCCTTTCCTCAACACGCCAGGCTCATTTCAATACAAGCTTTTTTTCCGTAAAGAACGAAAATTATTAATAGTTTCAGATCCAATACCTGTTTCTGAACACAATGAAATAAGACTTAGGATGATGAAGATATATAGCTTGGCATGACCGCCATGCAGAGCCGTACAGTATATACTCGGAAAACATTCCATGGAACAGGTCCTATATTGCCCTCACGTACAAATGTTATTAGTCTCTAAAATTACAGCAGCAAAGTGTAATTGGATATTTTTAACAACGTAACATCTGTTTATGTTCTTTTTGGTTATGTTGAGTTTCGTCCTACATGATAGGATCGATTTGCTGGCATAACAAATGATTCTCTTCCAATCAGCAGCGATTTCATAATGAAGAAATTTCATGAACTACTCCTTGTAACACAGTTCATCAGTATCATAAAAGTTCGTCTTTTGTTGGGACGAATTTCTTGCATGCTCTCAAACGACTACGCTGATCAACGATCCCAGGTACAGTAGCGAAAGAATATTCATTTATGATTGTAAACTAAGTAAAACCTGCAATGTTCATTTTCCGCTCGATATTTGAACTCATCAAAAATTTAATCAATAGTACCCATTAAGAGGCTCTGTCCACATATGATACCGTAAAATAGAATCTATATGAAGTTAAATTTCACTTGGGAAAAGTCGAATTTGCTTTTCCGGTTGCAGGCTAACCATAAACGAATTTTCTTTCGCTACTGTACATCAAATTAGGGTTACAACGCTGAGATCAAATGCTGTTTAACCCTTAATATGGTTCATGTCCTAATTATTCAATTACGTGTTGCATTGCTAATTGAGTAGGATTTACATTTCAATGCACTGATGAAGTAATATTATCGGTGTTAATGAATAAAACCGGCCGTTTGAAAGTGTTTAATGCATCTCTGAAAGAATTAAAATGCAGGTGAAAGTTGACATTTTTGTCCAGTACAATTGGGAAACTAAAAGATGGTGGAACAGCGAGGATAGAAACTGCGACGAGTTATGTCCTCATATTTCAGGTGTTTCTATAGCTTAATTCCTATTTAAAATGAACAAATTTCCTTGCAGCGAAATCGACCTAGGAAAAAATACCGAACCAAGGAACACAAAATAATGCCTGGATAACTTGGGCAGTCAGTAAAGACATTCAAAGTGCCGTATAATTAATTAGCCAGCTGTAGTTGGATTAGCGTCATCACACGGCTGACTTGTCCTTGAAATCATCACATAAACCAACCAGGTTACTTGACCGGTCATCGTAGAGGAAAGAAGCACCTTTCGCGGATTCTTTCCTCGCCAAATACCAGAACGTCATGAGCAGAATGACGGCTAACTGTAATGACCAAGGAGTACACGTCGAGCGCCAGTTTGTGTGCCAAGGAGAGCCAAATGAGTAGCCTACCTTTGATGAGTGATGAGTAAACATTGATTTATTATTAGATGGTAAAAACTTCTTAGGTTTTTCAGCATCCGATAATGAAGTATCAGCTTTATAGTATCAAGAGTATATCAGCAATGATCAATTTGAGCACCATTTCCTCTCTCAATCCATGAATTTACAGGATTTGTCTGTAATATTACAGCGATCAATGCTGCAAGTGAAAGGGGCAATCCCGAACAGTAATGGCAATCTAAGAAAATCTCCATGAAGGGTAAATGACACGTGACAACAATGAACAGCTAACGATACCGCACCTGAAAACAGGACACCCTACACCAAGCCTAAATATATGCATATCAGCCACAGTTAAGCACGATATTTGCACGTGCAGGTAATTGAGTGCTGAGTCGCATAGAATCCAGAACATGTGAAGTAGCGTATTTCAGCGAGCATTCGTATAATGTTTAAGCCAAACACATGGGATGAAACCCTGTCCGCAGCATCGTAAATACACTTTATTTCAGCAGCTTGAAATAATCCTATAAATCTAACTTAGACGTTGTTCCGCCATATTAAAGAGTGACCATTCTGAACACAATGTGCGCAAAATGAGCACATAACACCATTAACTCGTGATCGGCGAACATGCGGCCATTCCATAGGAGTGAAAGCGCTAGTCGATCACAGCGCTCGCACCTAACCATGGATTCAGTGATTGCATAACGACCATGTGCTCCTATACTGAACGGCCCAGTTAGGAGTAAAGGTGCAGTAATTAGCGTGACACGGGCTGATTACTCGACAAACAGCACCTCGCGACACGCCTGTGAGCGTCACGCCTGGGCGGCTGGGCTGACGGTGCTATCGGGCCGTGGGTGAGGAACAGTGCTGAGGGACTACGACCAGTGCTAAGAATAATACTATTAATAACGATAATAATAAACTAAATAGTAACAGAATGGAACAGAACTGAATTACTATAGTTACATCATAGTTCGGCTATGTAAAGGCTCACACAAACCTCGTCCCAAGGGCATACTATGTATAGGCTCACACAAACCTTGTCCCAAGGGTATCCTATGTATAGGCTCACACAAACCTTGTCCCAAGGGTATCCTATGTATAGGCTCACACAAACCTTGTCCCAAGGGTATCCTATGTATAGGCTCACACAAACCTTGTCCCAAGGGCATACTATGTATAGGCTCACACAAACCTTGTCCCAAGGGTATCCTATGTATAGGCTCACACAAACCTTGTCCCAAGGGTATACCCCAAGCATCTGTAGGTCTCCGCCTTAACCAGTGGATGCCTTACTTCGTACTATCAATTTACATATTTTCCTTTAAATTTTTAATAATTACACATTCATGCTAATTTCGTTAGAACCAAAGCTTTCCACGGTAATTATATTGTGATTGTCGCTGGATGGAAGCAATTGCATGCAGTCATCCTTAGATATAAACGGTCTATGGACAAGTGGAGAGATATAGAAGGATATTTCCTCAACAGATATGAACACGCTACGTATTGGCAATAGTGGTTACTACGTTGATAACCTACTAACAACTAGGCAATGCTGACAATGCACAACGGTTCTTTAAGAAATAAAAGCGTTCCTATCCTCCGTTATCGACATTAGCTTAACAAACTACAAAATTCCAACGATTAGTGTCTTCCCTGCCATTACATTGATACCCAACACCACAACAAAACCAACAGGAATTGGTAACTGAATGTGACAGCGACGATGTCATTGAGGCCTTTCACGTAAATGTTGTTGGGAATGACGATATTTATCAAATCACCTTAACTATCACAATGCACGGACTAAAGAGGATTCGTGGAGTCGTTAAGACTAGACATATCACCTGTCTAATGATCACCACTTTTACTTTGGGCGATTTATCAAGCTTCAATGATACAAAAGATGTGCAAGGGGAATCCAAACCGCCGCTCAGCCAACGGGAGAGGCGGTGCCAATGAGTGAGCAACAGGAATCATACTTCCTATGTGAGGAAACGTGTCGCTGATCAATAGCGGGCTTAGAAATACATCAAAACGGCTTAGGCTGTTACGTTCCTGATTGTTGAGCAGAAAAGCGACTCAAGATTGAACGGAACTATCATTTATTTAACAGGGTGATATTTTGTGCGGGATTCAAGAGTTCAAAAGTTGGGAGTTCAGATTTCGAGGAACACAAAAAAAATAGAACCTGAACAAGTAAGAAATAACAAAATGAAAATGGCATCACCGTAGATATTATG
>SDVV010016755.1:0-14159 GCA_016164225.1 Gammarus roeselii | reverse complement strand
CTGGCTGCGTACGCTGGCGCAGAGATGTCTGCATGCTGCAGACGTTACTGGCTGCATACGCTGGTGCATAGATGTCCCCAGTCTGCATGCTGCAGACGATACTGGCTGCGTACGCTGGCGCAGAGATGTCTGCATGCTGCAGACGTTACTGGCTGCATACGCTGGTGCATAGATGTCCCCAGTCTGCATGCTGCAGACGTTACTGGCTGCGTCCGCTGGTGTTGAGTATTCAAAAGGCTATCTCTTTCTGAATTGCTAGATCATCAATACATGCCTGCTTCTTTTCACAGGCTGAACCTGAGACAGAGCGCCTGCCACAGAACGGCTTGTGGGTCGACGCCACGACTGCACAACAGGAGTCACCCTTTTCTATCATGCATCTTCTCCGTAGTGCGTTTCTTTCGGAACTATCCTTTATCCAAACACTTTTTTTTGGCCTACAAGAGGTCATGACGAAGTCCACTCAGCCTAACTCAACGGGACAATCACCACCAGTTCCCATGGCAGTGTTGGATATCATGAAATTCAGTCGCAAAATGCAAGCTCTGGTCACGAATCTGACAGATTTGAGTGCGATCCAACTACTGAGGACATTAACGGAGTGCTTCACGAAAGACGTGCTTCCAGTCATGGTAGAAGAGGATTCTGCTGGTAGTGAAAGATGGGAGAAGTATTCTATAAATATATATTTGGACCAGCAGGAAGAATTGATTAAGGTTGTCATAGCTCTGAGAGACATTTTTCGTCATTTAGTGGATTCCCATTACAAGGAAATGCTGCATTGCAAGAGTATGGAAATGGTCAACATCCTCTGTAACAGCATTGAATGTATATATGTATTGTGCAATTTAAACCGTGATTTTCTAATGATATTGATATTATGGTTTCCTGAATGCGGTTTGAAACTCTCTCTGGTTAACGAAATTCGCAAGAACAGGACAATTCTCCTAAGACGATGTGTGGCTTGTGACAACGTCCACGAATTTGTCAACAACACCCCTGGAACACACCTTTTTGTGAAGAAGGAAATCACGGAACTTTTGAAAAAAACTGATAGAATCCATCAAGCAGATGCATTCTCTCCATCTTCAAGTTGGTGTCCTCTTTGGAATAGACTGAAAATGGTGAAAAATTCTCAAGAATTGCTGAAACATTTTGATGGACAATGCCCCATCTGTTTAGAAAAAGTAGATGACGACGAGGCAATTGCCATCACCGACGGCTGCTCGCACGCCTTCTGTGTTCCTTGTATGGAGACGCTTGCCTGCTGCGAGCAACAAAGTCAATGGTGAGTATTCAGAATGTTCGAACGTTGAAAGGCAACGATTTGGTTTGCGTGTGAGTGAATGTAAATGAATGCGACGAGAGTCTTACTGTCGACCACTCATCTGATGAAATGAGACCGTGGGTCTTAGTTTCTGTGTTTTTTTGTCGGGGGAAGGCCTATCTCCAAATTCATACGCGATCATATTTCGGTAACATGAAGATGTAACGATTTTTTCGTTGTTGTCCGTCAAAACCATAAAAAGGTTTGAAGGGAAAGTGTCCTGTCAAAACGCTTTTATTCAAGTCCAGCAAAATGCTATTTAGTAGGTTGTTAAAACTTCAGAACGATTGAACTAACGATTTTTGAGATATCACCTCTTGAAGTTGAAATGTTGTGACGTCATGAAGGGTTTGTCTAGGCCTCCAACTTCAGGAGGGGGTACCTGGAAGCCGTTTGTCTAATCCTCCACATGTTTCAACTGTATCACTGTGTTACAAATATATACATAAAAAGAGATAATATTTTCGCGGGACACTTGCTCCTTATAGCATTTATGATTTTGATCTGAGAAACAAACCCACTAACACAACTAAATTCATGTCCATAAAACCAAACTACTAGAATGAGAATATCCTCATGTGGTCAGGTTAAAAAAATTCAACTCTGTTCCTTAATCGTTCATTCATTAAGAAGGACGTATGGTAGTGAAAAAAAATTGTAACGACCGAAGGTTAGCAAAAATTTAGAAGTAAAAAAATGCTTCAAATTTCAGTATACCTGGATTTCGAGTTTGTGAATTCACATCGAAGTCAGTTTTACATAAAAAACAATAATAAAGTCCACAATGAGGTGAAGTAATCGACGAAAATTAAGTGTTTGCTTCTATGTTGCCGATTGAGATCCATAATGAGGTGAAGTAATGGAAGGAAAAGTAATGCTTGCTTCTAATTTGCTGATTGAGATCCATGATGAGGTGAAGTAATGGAAGGAAAAGAACCATTTTTATTTAATTTGTAAAAAGTGAGGAAGGGATATAAGTGCAGTGGTGAGAGAAAATAGACTACGAGGAAGTTTGATGAATGGTTGGATGGGAGCATAGAAATTGCATCAAGTTGGAGGTAGGAGTGTAGTAGTGACGGAGTAGTTGGCAAATGTTAAACGATGATGAAGAATTACGATGAATGGATACATTTTAACACAGTCAGGATGACTCTACCCCCGCAATGACAGGCCTGTATTGAAACAGGCCAAGTCTCGAGAGTAAACTCTTCGCTGGTGCCGGGCCCCGTTTCGAAAATGTTTACTTCGCTCTCTGGTGATTTAGAGCGAACGGTGACGCCCAAAGCCGGTCCCTTTGTACAGAAAATAGCTAAAAAACGTCGGCGAAGGGTTTTTTAGCTTTAGAATCCTCTTGGCATCGGCCACCTTCACAATAAATGTTAAATTTGCTTGTTGTCTATATGTTGTATGATTGCAATTGCTTGTTCAATGTGTTTGGTAAGATGTCTTCAGTTTTTTATTGTATGTACAAAAAAAATTGTCATATTGATTTCAATTGGGCATCTATTCACTTCAAAGTGTCGGGAAACGTCATTCAAATAAAAATTCCATTACTTATCTATTCAGCCATTTTCATGGTTAAACTTGATTATGTGTCCATAGATTTGAAACCTTTCAAAAATGACAAATATCACCTTCACTACACGAAATAGGCTCCACATTATAAAGTGCAGGCAGTGACCAACATGAAAACCAAATAGATTAGTTTGTCTAATCTTTGAGTGTACGTTAATTGTGTGTTACTCTTCTTACTGTGTTATTCTTTGCAGGAGTTGTCCAGCCTGCCGGCACTTGTACAACGGTTGGACTACCAAGAAAGTGTTTGAAGATCAACTGCTGCGAGGCTGGCAGCAACCGCAGCAGTTGTTGAATTCATTCGAAGCCGTCGCTAATGGACGGCCAAGCGCGATTGGGAATTTTGACGTATCAAATGAAAACGATGGCAGTGATGATGGTGATTATATTGACAGTTTTTACGTATCAGATGTAATCGAATACACTCATGATGTTGAAGATGATCATGACGCATTTGACAGATCAGATGACAGCGAAGACTCTGGAGATGATTTTGACTTCCATTTTGTTGATGATGAGTTCCTCAACAATCGATTCGAAAATATTTCTAACAATGAATCCCATGAGTGGTGGATAACAGGTCTACGATGGATTAGCCAACTAAGTAATTTCAGAGATTTACTAAACAATACGCTGTGGACTTATACTGGTTATGAACCATCAGTTCATAGCACTATCAGTCGACGTGAGCGCTCGACTGACTCATTCCAAACCGAAGAAGAAAGAAGACGCTCAACGTCTCTGGGTAGCCTAACGAATATATTAATTAGAGCATATGAACGCTTACTTAGGTACATTTTAGTGCCTAATCCTCTTACTTAGGCTCTTTTCAGCAGTAGCACAACAATGTTACGAACAGTTGCAGTAGCTTTCAAGAGAAAGCGCTTAAACATACTATTGAGATTATATTAGAATGGCGAGGTTTTCAAGCGGTCTAAGGTATGCATGTGTATGCACGTGCATCCAGTCTAAGGTATGCACGTGTGCCATAGGAGGTACAGTAACTCTCAAGGTGCTGAGGCTCCCTGCATGGGTGGCAGCAAGAAACGGTACTGCTTCGGAGCACAAAGGATTCGCAGTGGTCCTGGAGGTGCCGGGGTTAATGTGCCCCAACACGTGCTTAGTGGGAACATGTTGATGACACCGTAACGGGGATCCCATGCATGAGATCTCTACGCAGAATAGGAAATCTTATGCATGATAACATCAAGCATGGGATGAATAAAAAGGAAGAGAATTGTGATAAAAGGTTGCATGAAAGGAAGAGCGCAACTTGGCTGTCATTAGACACCAGAAAGGATTTTTTTAAATCGATGTGCAACGACTGTTGGGAGTGTTAAGAGGAAAAGAGAGAGATAAGTTACACAAAATTTAAACTTAACCTAAGAGGCAACTGGGGTAAATAAAAGTTAAGTAAATTTTGGATGTGGGGAAAGTAGAAATAGTAAAGGATGAAAAACAAGGCAGTCTGAAGGGAAAATGGTGTGTACTCCCTTGGTTAGGCCGTGACTCCGAGCAGCTCGTAAACATAACTGATGCCGCAGGAGGGTAACATGTAATTTAATAAGTCTCGCTAAGCTTATGGAACATCTGAGTTTATGCCGAAATGATGCGCGGGGCGTGATAAGTGTTCACATTCTCTAGAACATTAACCATTCGAAATTGAAATTTGTCCACCTTGTTTGTCACCGGATCGAAATTATATTCTGTTGGGTTTTGTGATAATGTTTGTGTATAAAATAGTATCTCCAATGGTGTGGTAGCAAAGTATTTCTTAGTTATGATTCATTGTAAATATTTTCTGAATAAATATTGTATCATGATTATTTCAAAATTTCCTAGCTCCTATCTTGATGGTGTTTTTGATATGCTGATAATAGATAACACCAGTCAATGAACGAATCTCGCTGATTTTATAATGTTTCGCTCTACTTGGTGTCTAACTAAGGCCAAACATGATGTACTATAGTAGAGAAGGAATGCCTGGGAAACGAAGACGTCTTCAAGTAGAAGCGGAGAATTTTTCACTCAATGGCAGATCTTCGTTCGCAGATGAATACATACCGTCCTACTTCGAATATTGTCATCATAAATATATGAAAAATATGCACATCGTATTTATTTACATTATTTTATTGGTGGGTAACACTGTGTTATAAATAATCGAAACTGGGCACACAACCGGTAATTTTTTAATCGTTAATTGACGAAACTAACTGTATAGTAACGCTGTAATTCCAGTCTTTGACTGGACACCGTGGTGTGAGGAGCCAAAAAGTGACCACTCTTGGAAAAAAAATGTCTGACCTGACCTGTGACGAGAGCAGACCCGCGGCCGATGGGGCACAAGAGGCCAGTAGCCAAGTGGCGGAAGGGGAGGATGTCTGAGGCCCAACCAACTGCAGTGGCGTAGCAGGCATGGCGGACACCAGCAAACAGGAGAGAAAGTGGAGCAACATAATCCCGACTGATCTACGGAACCATGAAAATGCACATGTTATTGTGAGTATTATTCTGTGTACTCACGATAACACCCGCACATGAAGGATTTCACTACTTTCACCAAGCCGCTGATCAACCTCTTTGATGCAGAAGAGATCAAGGCAGCTCTGAAAACCCTGCAAGAAATTGCTAAAGAGACACTGGCTGGCAACTTGGATGATATCAAGACAATTACAGGCAACCCGAGAAACCTGATAAGCTGCTCAACAAAACACATGCAGTGATGCATAAGTGCAGCCTCTCTGAACTACCATTATTTCTACTTGGAGCTGATGTGAGTAGACTGATAAACCAGGAGATCAGCAAAGAGGCCAGTGAGAAGGGCAGTGAGGATATCAACAAGGAGAAGTGTTCCAGCTGCCTGGCAATGGAACAACGCATGGGCAAACTAGAGAGGATAGTTGAACAGGCGATAATGAAGAGAGGTGACGAATCTGAGTTAGACAAGAAGCTCAGACTGGAGCAGCAGCAAGGGGATCGTACAATAAGACGTCTTACCAATTAGAGAGGACATTAAAGTCGTCAAGGAAACCGTGACCCGCTTGGAAGCACGAGCCTCGACAGCTTACAGGAGCGCAGTAATAACATACGCATTAACATCGAAGGAGCAGCCAGGGATGACTGTAAACACAACAGGATCATCTACATCAGGATAGCTCAACACAACAACAAAATCTACGCCACCACTCACCAGTCATTCTCCCCTACGGCATTCTCTCAACCAGCAACTCCGCACCACTCAGCCTCCAAAGCTAAGCCCTCAACCAGCCGATGTCATTTCAAAACTACTAGGCGTAGCCGCAGAATTCAGCAGAACGAAAGATACGACAAAAGTGACCTGCACAACACAAGACGCGAGTAAGCAAGGAATTAGTGATAGTCCGGCTGGGTCACACAAACAACTGAGAGCCAAAGATAAGTGAAGGAAACTGGAAGGCGGTGAGTTTCAAAAGGTGGACAGAAGAAGTAAAAAAAGGACAAAGCATTCAATTGAAACAGGTCGTAAGATTACTGTGGGGGCTTTCTTAACACAAACAAGCAGCATTTACGTCTTTATCTACGGCGACATCACCGACTAGCAGATATTGTGTGAGGTACGTCGGCAAACAGAAGATGACAGCTACACAATAAAAAAGTTAAAGCGGCCTGGAAAATGTTCCGCTTTTGAAATTAGTGCGAGCTACCAGCAAATTAGGTGGCTGAAAACGTCTGATGTCTGGCCAGCAGGTGCCCGAGTACAAAACTTCTACGAGAACAAGATGAATGGCGAGACCTAGGATAAAAGCTAGTCAATGTGTACTTCCTACTGGCCTCTCTAAAATGATATCTCCCTTCGATAATCTTAGCTTGGCCACTTTTAACTGTGATGGACTTAATGGTGCAGAAAGTGTTGTGAAAAATTTACGTGCAAACAATTATACATGTGCGTTACAAGAGACATGGCTGTTCAAACATGATCTCCCTATTAGTCTATCTAGAGACGGCTGCTTTTATTATTTTTCTAACTCGTCTATAAACTCAGAGGAAGGTATACTTAGAGGACGTCCGTATAGTGGATTAACCTTCTTATGGTCTGATAGGGTTAGTCCGTATGCAAAAATATAACAGAACAACGATGATGGGATGCTCGGGTTATCTTTGCAAGTAGATGGAGTGTCAATTCTATTCCTTAACGTGTATTTGCCTTATGCTGTTCATCATAATGTTGAGCTGGTCTTAGCGTATAACGGAAAACTAGAGGCTGTATTGAAGGGATCAAATTACGATCATGTTTATGTTATAGGGACTTTAACTGCCACTCAGGTAGCAAAACATTTAGCGAATGACAGGTACTTCTTTTATTTTACCGGTTATCGCTTTAATGAAACATTTCCTGTCCAACCTAACCTAACCTAGGGTACGTGTTTCTAACCCACGGAAAAAAGGTACGTATTTCTAACCCGCGGGGCAAACATACGTATTTTTGTAGGGTACGTGATGCCGTTTCTTAGCGTTTTTTTATTGAAGTTTCATTAAAGTGATAACTGTTAGGTTGGTACGCCTGTTTCGGTGTAATGACAGTGGCAGATTTGACAGTGGCAGATTTTGAAGTGGTGGAAAATGCGTGTGGGCTGAATCATCGTTAAGTAGAAAGCACGGGGGATGAATGATTTTTAGCGGTTATGACTGTGTCCGGCCATGACAGTGAGGTGAAGTGAAGTGGCGATAGTGCGCGTGTTCGGGAATAATTTTAGCGCGAACGCTGGGCTCCCCAAATACACACTTCGCTTCAGCAAGAAACACGAGGATAAATTGTGTGCAACTAGTTTGTGTGAGAAAATTATTAATGGGTGGATGATCGATTTCTGGAAAGAAATGAAAAATATGAAATCGAAAGACAGCTCTGTTTTTCAATGTGTGAATGGTATAACAGGGGACGGAAATATTGCTGAGATGTGGCGCGACTACTTTGATGGAATAATGAACAGTGTTAACAACGATGCTGACTCGAATGTTGTTGATGAGGCGCTTAAGCAGGAGAACAATGATAATGATGATGAAGTCAATACGTGGGAGCTTAGATCAGCGGTTAAGAGATTAAAAAATGGAAAAGCTGTAGGGAAGTAGGGTCCTGTTCAGTTCTTGCATGTCATGTCTATTTTCTTCACTGGCTGTCTTAAGTCTAACTACCTACCAAAGCTACAAATGGATGTTGTTGTAAAACCCATAATTAAAGCAAATACAAAATGTGCGACTGGTGTAGGCAATTACAGACTAATATCAATTGCTACTGCCGCATCGAAGATACTGGAAATTGTGATTCAGAACAGACTTGGCGAATGTCTCCAAACAACATTAAACCAATTTGGCTTTGAGCCTCAAAATGGAACGGAAATGGCTATTTTTAACTAAAAAAATCTATAAATTTCTTTGTCAGTAGAGGCTCGGCAATGTATATGTGTTCTAAATATGCCAAAAAAAGCCTTTGCCCGCGTTAATCATTGCGCGTTGTTCAAGAAACTAATTGAAAGGGGGGCGCCTGTGCACCTCGTAAAACTACTAAAACACAGGAACGAACAACAACGATGTGCGGTACGGTGGGGAAACTCAACATCAAATCTGTTCCGAACAACTAATGGAATAAGGTAGGAAGGCTTTCTTTTGCCCCTTTTGTTCAATGTGTATGTAGATAGCTTACAAGAGCGTCTAGCTCTTAGCCGTGTTGAGTGTAATATTGGCGATTGATGTATGAACACGATTAGCTATGCCGACGATATGGTCCTACTGGCCCTTCATGTGGATGCTCTTCAAATCATGTTAAATATATGCGAGGCGGAGGCCACCACTCTAGACATTGAGTACAATACTAGCAAGTCTGTTTGTATGCCAGTAAACCCGCGCACCGTGCAAAAGTTCCAGTTCCGAACGAATAATGTGTTAAATGGTGCTCAGTTGGATTATGTGGACAGTTTCCCTTACTTAGGTCAATTAAAAACAAACGACCGATGTGATAATGCTGCTATCTCTAAGCAATTCCGGAAATTAAATGTGGTTGTCAATCAGCTTATAAGGAAATTCAACTTCTGCACTACAGATGTAAAAATACAGTTTTTTAAAATCTACTGCTACCCTATCTTCTGTAACTCACTGTAGTGTAAGTTCACGCGAGTCACTATCAGTAAACTGAGAGTAGCATATAATGATATTTTCCGGAGGCTGGTTGGTGTAAGATTCATAGACAGGACAGGTTGCCTCGTCCGCCGTTCTGCGCATCTCCCCGCTCAGCTCCACGCGCCAACCGCTGGCTGTGACGTCACTTGGTACGTCTCAGTGCTGCTGAAACTTTGCATGCAAGCCGATTAGACGATTCATCAATGACCATATCATGATTGTTTTAATACAATTAATACAATTTAAAATAATTCCATGGAATACAATGAAAGTGTCTTTGGGAAATTGATTCAATTAGGTAAATCACAATAAGTACATTTTTATTGCTCATTGCCATCGGTCCTGAACGGAGCACCAATTTTTTAGACCAACACCAACATCAACAGCAAAGTGCAAGTGGTGATTCAACAATACTCAGCAGGGCTAAAAACAACGCCTTTATAGTGATGCATATCTATCTCTTGTCTTCACATGGATTGGAGATAATGACTGTTCTCTGCCACTGTGCATTGTTTGTGGGAAGCAACTTTCCAATACTACAATGGTTCCAGCTAATTTAAAACGACACTTCAATACCAATCATCACCATTTAGTAAATAAAACAGCTGATTATTTCAAGAAGGTTGTTAGAGTCACAAGGTAAGGAAAGTAGAGTTTTTTGAAAAGAAGGTAGCTATTAGTAACAGAGCCCTAGAAGCAAGTTGCCGAATTGCCAAACTTGTTGCACAAAAAATGAAAAGTCACACAACTTGGGAAAGCCTTATAATACCTGCTTGTAAAGTAATTGTCAGGACAATGCCAGGTGAAGAGGCTGAAAAAAAATTTGAAAATGTTCCAATTCCCGACAATACCATAAGTATGCGTATTGGTGACTTGTTCAAAAACATTATATCTATTTTGTCTGATCATTTGTGAAATGCTAACTTTACTCTGCAGGTCGATAAATCAACCAATATTACAAGTAAAGCGCAACCTATGGCATTTTTACAATTCGTAAAAGATGGGAAAATAATTGAAACTTTTTGTTGTTGTAAAGGATTGACTGGAACAACCAAAGGACAAGACATTTCCAACATAATATTTTCTGATTTTGAATAATAAGGCTTTTCATGGAGCCGATGTGTTGGAATCTGCACTGACTTTGTCCCATCGATGATTGGTTCGATAAAGGGATTTGTAGCACTTGCCAAATAAAAGAACCAGGCTATCATAACACCCCACTGCTTCATACACTAGGAAGTGTTTGTATCAAAGACAATTAGTGCATAGCAAAAATATGAGACGCTCTCTTCAGTCTCGTATTTTTGCTATGCTATGTGCTGATATGCGAAAAAAACACTTCACTCTCCTATTACACACCGAGGTTAGATGGCTTTCAAGAGGCAAAGTATTAGCAAAGGTATTTGAACTGCGAGAGGAATTACTGGAGTATTTCAAACAACATAATAAAGACGATTTTTCTAACTTCCTTGAAGAAAGAACTTGGCAATTGAAACTAGCTTAATTAGCAGACATTTATTCTTATATGAACTCTCTGAACACCGCTATGCAGGGCCGAAAAGAAAATTACTTAACCTCGACAGACAAACTGCTTGTTTTTAAAATGAAACTCAATGTTTGGCACGACCAAATTACAATTGGAAACGTTGAAGTGTTTCCGCTCCTACAAAAGGTTCAGGTGATGTAGATTACGATGAGGTTATACCTGCTATTATCAGTCACCTAGTATCGCTTGCAGAAAACCTTAAAAAATATTTTTCTTCGTTGTTAATAGAAACTTATCATTGAATCCGTAAACCCTTTGTTGATGTCTCGCAAAATTCAAGAAATGCCCTTAGTCTGCAAGAAGAAGAGCAGCTCACTGAATTGAAATACGATCGTACATTAAAGTTTAAATTCCCTGAAGTCTCAACAGATATCTTTTGGATTTCAATACAAAATGAATATCAGACAATCGCAACAAAAGCGCTCAATATTTTACTTGACTTTTTAACATTGTATCTGTGCCATCAAGCTTTCTCTTGTTTAACTAATATCAAGAGTTCATCCGGGAACATGCTCCTTTCCCTCAAGAACTGGCTGACTGTTTTTCCAAGATTAGACCAACATTCAACAATTGTGCAACGAAAAGCAAGCCCATGTGTCACACTGGAGGTTTAGTGGATGTTGGCTAGCAAGATGATTATAGTTAGTACATACTATTACAAGGTACTCCGAGACAATATAGTTTTTCAGTTGTTTTTCAAGATTTAAGTTTAATAACGTACTCTGGTAGCCAAGCATCCTTTGGGATCGCATGATTGTTCAATCAATTTGAATTATTACAGTTGTACTGTTGCAGTAGCTACTCCAACGATAATGATCAATGTGAATGACATTCTGCTGGTAGTTATCTACATATAAAATTGACTTTAGCAATTAGGCTGTAACCATGACGGGTTAGATGATAGTTGAATATTACTATAAGATTTTAGTTATTGAAAAAATGATCAAAAGCTATATCAGCAGATAAAGGGCAACTAGGATCAGAACGTTCCCACCTTGTGTCCATGGGCAGGAAGTGCACCGTTTTTGTCCAACAGTGTCCCGCACTGGTGGCTGATGGTCTTCGGCTAAGTTGGTCAGCTGCCGGTTGCAGAGGTGGTCCAAGCCATCCAATAAGGGGTAGACGAGAACTTCCAGTCTTGTCCCTTGGAAGTTCTACCCCTAAGTAGAGATACAGGGACGTGTCCTGCAAGTTCTTGAGCCGTCACCAGGTCTATCTTGGTACTGAGATTCTAATTCGTAGAATCTCCTGGATGTCCCTTCATTTCGTTCGCCCAGCAAGTTAGCTGCCCCAGCAACGGAGCTGGAAGAAAATGTATAGCACTTGATATTTTCCATCACGGGTCAACAAGCGCTAAATTTGAAACATTCTGCTTGCCACCGTTTAATCGCTTTACTCAGTATATTTACCTTTACATGAAGGAATAATTTGAAGTTTTATCATAGGAATAGGTTGGAATGAGATCAGCTTTGAGTTACTACCTTCAAGTAATTAATCAATTGTTCAGTTAAATTATAGAGACAAAGATTCAAATATAGGTAAATCAGTCACGAAATAGTAACGGTTTAATTTTTGTAATCAATGAAGTTAATACTATGAGAATTCATGAATTAAGAATCTGCCCCGGACAATTGCCGTGAGTCTGCAAATCCATGAATGACGGCACCACAGAACATGATAGGAAAGAGCAAAAATGTACTTCCTACTTTAGTCTAGTTTTAAGGTTTATGTTATTGGTGATGTGAACTCCTTGCAGTGATTACAGACTGGCAAGGCAGACATGCACATAATCATTAGTCAGTTCATGGTTTTTACCAAAGTTCAGTAAGTATTTTATGGAAAATGCTGGAAATACCTCAGCTTTGCCCAAGTTCAGCAGCATACTAATTATATATTTACAAAAATCAGGCTCACAATTGGATGTACAAACACCCATGCGGCACTAGACGTAGTGAACACAAGTGTTAATAATTATTCACCGCGGTAAGTGCCTGGCTGAACTTATAGGCATCCATGTTGGGAATTGAGAGGTATAATGATTTGTAGGTTATATTAATAATTGATATAAATTAACTTCAGTTGAAAGTAAGCCCTTCTACATTAGTGTGGCTCAAATGTCTGTGTGATGAATAATTTGCAGTGCCAAGTTTGGTAGTCTGGGTCCCTTCTAGCCTAGCCTACCTAACTGATGCTGTGCCTCTAGCAGAACAAAAAATCCAAGCCTACTGTGTCGTAACAACAAACTCTACAATGCTTTACTAGGTATTTTCTCAGCAATCTACCACTAATATATAACAAATTTAGAGATAACACCCAGTCACGTAAAATACTTCAGACGTACCATGCATCTGTTTAACCCATCGTCTCTGAACAAAATCGAGCAAAGTCACATCCTGGATATAACCAAGAGTCTTTACACAGGTACAGTGGTCATGAATGAGGCTGACATGAGTCTCAGAGTGCGTGTGGCCATAAAAAGCTGGGCTTCTGTTCACTGATGACTTAAGTAAATCACTACAACGAATAGCAGCTTGTCGCATAACCTCTCTAACAAGCCCATGAAACTTAAGATCGACGTCGACAAGGCCATACATAATTCACGTTGAACGTGGATGAACTCCAAATGACAACCAAAGAGTGTAAGCCATCTCTACACTAGGACCCCTCAATCCAGTGAATCGTCTTCTGAAACGTTACACAATATACTTGCTAGGGATCAATGACGTAATTTCACAAAGATGTAGTACTGACACACGCCTCTTAAACAAACATTCCTATGATTATCGTGGAAAAAAAAAATACAACAACAATACTAACTATAAAAAATAGCTAAATAAGATGCTCTACTCTGCTATAATTCACATTAATTTTTTTTAATACACTAAGGGTATCAGTCATAGTAAATCAGAAAGAAACGTAAACAGAACGAGCTTTTACCTAGAGGAATCTCTAACTCCTCCTAAATATTGAAGAATGGTCCTACAATAAACATACAATATCCTAACAGCAAGACCAAGTTTGTAACAAATCGATTGTTCTATATTTAAAATATCCATGTCAAACATTGTACCAGGATGTAAGAAGATACATGAAACACTAAAAATATATAACTTGTAACTAAATTATCTCTGAAATAATGTTCTAAATTGCAGATATAAACGTAATATATCCTCATATTGTATAAAAACCCAATACCCTGCATCGAAGATGGAAACTGTACAGAGAACATACGAAACTGAACGAAAATATACTAAAACGCTCGAGTCATACCAAAGCAAGAAGATTAATTCTCTACCGTACCCAAAACATACATCAAAATTCCTGACGACCAAGAAAAAAATAGCATGAAACCAAACAAATAACTAATGTGAATAAGATACCAAGACATGCGGGCAACATAACTGAAACCTATAGTAAATGATGTGGAATACTACTACACGAACACGGTACAGTGCATACAAAATCTGATGAAATTAGCCTCAACTCAGTCCAAAACAGGGTTAAATTAACATCTTTTTAACTAAAGTTACCACGGCTAAAACGTAACAGAATGTTATA
>SDVV010016754.1:0-14160 GCA_016164225.1 Gammarus roeselii | reverse complement strand
CACTGAAGAGTGTAATGAGCTACAAGACATTGGGAATGGAAGCAAAGAGAGGGCTGTATGAGGGTATCATTGTGCCAACTGTGCTGTACGGAGCAGAGACTTATGTGGTGAGAGCAGAGAAGAGGGAAAGGGTAAATGTTTTCAAGATCAAATGTTTGAGGAGCATGGCTGGAGTGTTGCTGAGAGACAGGTTCACTGATGATGTAGTTTGCATCAGAATTGGGATGGTGAAGAAGTTGGAGGACAGAGTCGATTTGCGTGTTTTGAGATGGTTTGGGCACATGGTGAGGATGGATGGAGGTAAATCGGTAAAAAAGGTGTTGAAGTCAGAGGTGAGTGGATGTAGGCTAAGAGGGAGACCGAAGTTGGGGTGTATGGATGGTGTGTAGCAGTCGTTAGGAAGGAGAGACACGAGTGTGGAGGTAGCGAGAGCGTGCACTGGATAGGTGTGAGTGGAAAATGATAGTGAACGGATGAGTTTTGACGCTGCCCTGATGTGCTTTCCCGCCCTAGGCATATCGTTGAGACGGGATGGTCGTGGGGGGCGGGGGGTAAACCAGTCACGCTGTTGGGCCCTGCTGCTGGCACTAACCTCAAACCGCACTCATGACCCGGAGGGTGTGTTGCGGGGTCCCCAGCCAGACCCTTTTCCGCAAAAGAACTAAACTGCGCGAGTGTATGAGAGTGTGAGGTGCGCCTTGATGGGTGTTTTTGGCCTTGTGTCTGTTTCAGCATGGGTTTTACATGCATATTTTTTAGACCAGATTGAACTCTGATAATTTGGCTGTTTTGTATTCCCACTAGTAATTTTCCTCTTTTTTTTTAATTGTGAGATTTCTGCTTATACAGCTGGTTGCAGCGTGGCTTACACCTGATAGCCCTTTTTTAACCCACAGCATTTATGGACTGGCATTTAACCATTTATGAAGCCAGCCAGAATAAATCACTTGGGGTCAGGTAGGTGCCAACTTACAACCTTCAGCTCCCAATGGACGTATGTTGTGAAGAGAGCCCAACACTCCACCCACTTGGTCACCAAACTGGTAAAATATAATGCGGTAAAATATTAAAATGAATGCCATTGGTTTTGTATTTATTTGTGCTACTGGAGTTCCAGGAAATATACCCAGTTGAGGCACATCACATCAGTTAGAATTACTTGGCTACGTTTTTCAGTTGGCTGATTACGCGGCTGCTCTGGACATAGACTAGTTCAGATATTTCATGAGGCCCCGTATCAATTTTGTGTTCACAGTAGTGCAAGTTCGCGGCGCCAAAGATGACCTCAAGGCGCGTGGTATAGAATGGAAAGAGCCACCCAAGCTTCGTCCATACCATCCTGAGAAGACTGGTGACCTTGAACCCTTCCAGGTGCCCGATGCTACGTGCCCCGTATATCTCATGCATCGATATGCCCTGGACGAATACGATGAGTGAGTGAAGCCATTCAGCTGCTTGCTTATGTACAAAAAGGTTTCATTGTTTAAAGTGGTTGCTGCTTATGAAAGAGGGAATATCCTCTTTACCTGATGCTGTTGTGGATAGCAAATGGAAGGACAGGTGTTAGGTAGTAGCTACGCAGTAACATGCTTTGCTTCATCTGTTGTTTAATTGCCAGCTAGGTATTGGTGGTTAATTGTTTAGCGATTATTTAGTGCATTGTTAATTTATTACGACTGAGGGTGGCTTTAGGGTATACGATGAGCAAATATTGTGCTGGTATACAAAACCCATTTACCGAGCAGTAATAAATCTCCACAGTCTCCTCTAACTTGAATCGTACTTTTTTTGCCATACTGGAATGTAAAGGAGATTCCACAACAAAAAGTCTAATGTATCAATCTTAATAGAAGCTTGTCTGTTTTTCGAATCGGAATTAAATTAATTGACGGAGAAGTGAAGAAATTTAAAGTAGTCAGTTTTAGGAAGCTTGAATATTATTGAATTAAATATAAATATCCGATTGTATCCGTGGTGACCCAATTCTTTCATATGAACTCCAGTGGAAATATGGTTGAAATAAAATTGTTCCTATGAACTGAAAGGAAGATGGATTGAAGAATGTTGCTAGCTAGGCTTTTTGATTTCTTAGGAGGACGCAATTTCTAAGAACAATGCTTCTCAATAATTGTAAGACATTCTCAGTGTAATCAAGTTTTTGTTTATTCTTCAGGGCATCGCCGCTTGCGCAGCAACTCCTGTCTGTGGAGTTTGCCTCCACTTATGCCGCCAGACGCCTCGTCAAGTATCAGACAATGAGCCTAGTGGGGCGTCATCAGTATGACACCGGCTCCCTACAGGCTCAGAGTGTGTGGTATAGCAGGGCTGTGGCTGACTGCATCTTACATGCTGCTTATTATACATAGTGTTGTGTAACTAGATTACTCAACGTGCTTTGCAATAGTTCTTGCCAGTACACAGCTATTTGCAAGGCATTGTCAGAACTAGCTGAACCTATTTGTTAATTCTTCACCAGCAATATAGTTTCCTTTGGATTCTCATATGATACTTTATGCGCACTCTCTTTTCGAACTGGCACATCTTATCGAACAACACCTTACATTGTATTCATTTGTTTTCAGTATACTAGATTTGCAGTGCTTGCTTGGTTTTGCTACATCAGGGTAAGGAGATGACAGATTAATGCAGTCACTTAAGAAGTATTTGTTTGTTGTATGTGGTGAGTGAGTTGTATGAGATAGTGGTAATGAAGAGGATTAGAGACAGTACAAATAATGCGCTTGGCCAGGAAAAGTGTGTCTTGAGGGGTGGGAAGGTGAGCAGTGTATGTAGTAAAAAAAAGTAGTAGTAGGTCTGGGATGGGCTGAAGAGTCTATTCTAGCAGTACTCCAAAATTTAATTTGCAGTACAGCTAGTCCAGCCTAGATGATGAGGTGCCCATCATTCATGGGCTGCCAGATGCTGAATGCTTCAACGGAGGTTGTTGCCACCTTGGCAGCACAGGTTCAAATGCTTAGTAAGAGGGTGGATTAGTCTACCAGTGTTTGTAGAGGCGGTTTTTAAATGCGTTCACGTTATTACTGTTAACCTGTTCTTGAGTTATAATCTCAGTCAAAGAGGCCCTCAGGACTAGCTAAAGTAAATCCGTTTAGGTATTTAAAGGTTTCAATTAACTGACCTCAAAGTCGTCTTGTTTCAAGATACAGTTTCTAGTTTGTCAAGTCTTAGCAGATATATCATATTTCTCTGTTCCGGAATCATTTTTGTTGCTCGGTGCTGAACACGTTCCATTTTGTTAATATCCCTCTTAGGTGAGAGTACCACAATTTTACTGCAAATTCAATTTGAAGCCTGACAATTGAAGTATAGCTATAACGGAAGCGCTATGTCCCTGAACTTGTAGTGGAAGTTTCTGGATATAAAGCCAAGGACTCTATTGCCAATCTTGTAGCTAGCTTCCACTTGGTGTTACCACTCAAGATTTTTGGTGATTATTATTCCAAGGTCTTGTTGTTGGCCTACTTCAGTCATATGCTGGTCTGCCATTACAAAAGCAGAATTTTGATTTAGTGATCCAATGTGCATAACCGTGCATTTTTCAATATTAAAGTTCATTTGACACTTATCAGACCAGTCCACTAGTTTATTAAGATCCCTTTGGATAGTTATGCAATCTTGCTCACAGTCCGCTTTGTGGCAGAGTTCAGTGTCGTCAGCAAATTTTGATAACTTGCTAACGATGTTGGTGTGGAGATCATTTATGTAGATTATAAAGAGAATTAGCCCAAGAACACGGCCGTGGGGCACTCGTGATGTTACCGTAGCTCACTGACTTTTTCCTTGGCCGATACAGACCCGTTGAGTGCGGCCCGTGAGCTAATTTCGGAGCCACCTGGCCACATTTCCAGTTATGCCAAGCGCATCCACTTTTCTAAGTAGGGGTTCATGGGGGCCTCATCAAACGCTCTTTGAAAATCAAGATAAATAAGGTCTATAGCTTTGATTTCATTGTATATCTCGGTGACCTTATTGAAGAAGTCCAAGAGATTGGACAGGCAGCCAAGTTTGCCTCTGAAGGCTTGTTGGGTTTCCTTGTGGTTTTTCTCGAGGTAACATGTTATACTTGTTTTTATTAATTCTTCCAAGGTTTTGCCAACCACAGAAGTAAGACTGATTGGTCTATAATTTCCTGCCTCTTGCCTACTACTCTTCTTGAAAATGGCTGTGATGTTTGCAGTTTTCCAGTCTTCTGTTATAATTCCAGTAGTAGTAGTAGACCTGTTGAAGATGTCTGTCAGTGGACCACTTGTGATTTTGGAGAGGTTCCGTAACATTCTTAGATGCAGGTCATCTAGTCCTGTAGATTTGTAAATATTTAGTTTGCTGAGTAGTTCCTCTACTTCACCAACGAGTAAGTTGATATTTTCCACTTCTCCATGCAGTTCAACTTCTGGAATACTCATCTGTGAAGATGGTTACAAAGTATTTGCAGAGTATCATTGACATGTCTGCATAGGATGATTTTAGATCACCTGAACAATTTCGTAGAGGGCCAATGCTGTCACGAACAATAAGTCTCTTGTTCACTTACGCATAGAATGCTTTTGAATTTTGCTTAGCCAATTTAGCAACAAAAAAACTTATTTTGCTTGGCACTTTTGACCACTCTGTTACCAGCTCGTTCTGAATCCGGTGTTGGATTGGTTTTGTGAACTTGGTACAATGTTTGTCGACTAGCAATTGCTTCTTGAACTTCATTATTCAGTTTAGAGGGATTGTTTATCTGTACTTTTCTCTCTGGATGTATCGCTTGCTTGCACTACCCTATCTCTAAGATACGCAAAGCATTCATCAGCGATCCTGCCATCGAACTGGTACTTTAAGTCTAGGTTTGTGATTTTGTCTCTCAAGCCATCAAAATTGGCTCTCCAAAAATTGTAGTTATACCTTGCTGATTCTCGCATTGTTCGGTTGACTGTGATTTGGAACTCAATAGTATGGTGAGCACATATTTTGTCTTTAACCGTTACCAGTTCAATTAGTTGTTCTTCAGTCGATAGAACAAGGTCCAAGATGTCAGGCCCTCTGGTTGGTTCTTTAGGTTGTTATTTTTGACGAGTTGCATCAACCTGCCGTCCCGTAATGCAGCTTCCAGTGTTGTCCAATTAATGCCAGGTAGGTTAAAGTCCTTCATCAAGGTACTCTCATGGGATGATGAAATGATATTCTCCAGTTTGTCAAAGGGAACGTCTTCTTCACCTACTGTTATTCTTGGATTCCTGTGTACAAGTAGTTTTCAGTATTACCCCATCAGAGGGCATAATATCGACCTGGATTACCTCATAGGATGTTGTTGCCTTTGCTCTGCGAAGTATTGAATTGAAGGGTTTCTTTGACTTAGAGCACTGACCCTCCACCTCTCTTGCTTGGAAAAGGTTTGTCTACACTGAAAGTCCTGAGTCCTTGAAGTTCTATTTCTGCTTGGAGATTCTCCGGCCATTCATGTCCAGCCACGATTTGTTGATTCCAACGGTCATATTTGTTCGCTTTCATTATAGCTTGAAGAAGATCCATCTTGGGCATTAGTGACTGTACATTTTCCGGTAGAGCTTTCATTTTTCCTCTGCTATCAGTTTTGGATGACATGTCTTCAATTGTTGAGCTGCGCCGAGAGTCGCCCGATTCCCTACCTAAGTTGCTTCTGCTGCCTGACCCAGTTCTTTTCTCGGTAGCTGCACGATGAATTCTTGCTCCTTGTTTTACTCATTTTGGTCCCTTGTTAGGAGTTTCCGTTCGTTTCTTGGGTGACGTCGTTTTCCGATCCCCTTCCTGTGCTCATCTTGCTGCGAAACGTTTCTACTGCATTACTGAGTAGGATGCCAAACTGCGTTTCTCCGCGCGCATTGAGATGCCGTCCATCACGCTGGAATGGTTCAGGTTTACCTTCGAATACAGGTTCAGTTTTTACATGGCATAGTCCTTCTTTGTTGGCTATCTCTTCTACGGCGCGACTGATATACTTAATCCTGTCTTGTATCTTGTTTTCGACTTTTATCATAGGCAAAATGCCCGTAATAATGCCATTGTTGCTGTTTTTATTTTTGATTGCTTCCATAAGGTTTTTGTATTTACCAAGAAGCGCTTCTGAACTAATTTTGTTGGTGTGGCGTATTGACTTGCAGGTTCTCTAGACCTACTTGAATCATAATGAGGTCATCTTTTTTGGTGCTCAGCTTTGCGACTTTGGTGGTGATGGTTTGCACAGTGGCATGGGACGACAGAGCACTTTCCTATTTGCCTTCCGCCGCTGTTTGAACTCCCTGTTTTGGTGCTTCACTGTACTGTCGCCAACGAAGAAGCATACGAGACAAATTTATTCCTGCTTCAGTGGGTCGTACGAGTTTTTAAGTTTGACGCCATTTTCCGTTGTGTTCCGCAGTCTCCCTCCTCTACTGTTCCTGTCGCTGGCTAGTACTCATCCATTTCTCTGCTGCCTGTCATTTCTCCACTTGCTATGGCCACTCTTCGGCTGTTTAATGTTGCCTAAAGCATGTCCGCGCAGATCATGGGATGGGGTAGGTAGCAGGGGTGAAGGAGTTGCTTGGGTGATGTTCACTGAGGAAGGAAGGGGTAGTCAGCGGAAAGTAAAAGAAGGGGGTGGGCAACAGGAGGTGAAAGGAGAGGGTGGTCGGCTAGAGGTCGCTTGGAAGGTAGTCAGTGGGAAGACGGGGGGGTGTGGTTCACTGGAGAATGTGGGTGAGCCTGGTTGGTGCTCCTACCAGCAGTATATGCAGGCAAATTTAGTTTCAGCTCTTCCAGCTGCCCTCGATGTTATGTTTATGGTCTGCTCCAGCGTTGCAACGTGACGTTCATAATCCATGTATTTCGCCTCTACTGCAATATTTGCAAGACAGTGGATACATTTTCTGTTTCTGTTTATGTTATGCAATGGTCGAGACATTTGTTGAAAGAGGTGCAGTTTCTATGTTGTCAGCCGAGCATGTGTCAGAGTGGGAAGCGAGGTGAGTGATTGTTGCTGCGCACTCAGTGAGGGAGACTCAGTGAAAGTAAAACTGAGACAAGGCTGCGCGATGTCTCCCTGCCTGTTTAATATCTATATGGATGTAGTGGTCAGGGAGATGAACGCGAGTGTGCTGGGTCGTGGTTTGGAGCTGTTGGAAGCGAATGGGCGGAGTTGGCAGCTGAGCCAGTTGCTATTTGCGGATGATACAGCCCAGGTTGCGGATTCGGAGGAGAAGCTATGTAGGCTAGTGTCTGAGTTTGGTGGAGTGTGTGAGAGGAGGAAGCTTCGAGTGAACGTGGGTAAGAGTAAAGTAATGAGATGCTCGAGGACTGTCGATGCGAGCTGAATTAGTGACCGTCTAAATAGAGAGTTGTTGGAAGGAGTTCAGTGTTTTAAGTATCTGGGCTCCATGTGGAGAAGTTTGAATTAGTGGAAACTGAGGTGAAGTCGCGAGTGACTGAGGGGTGTAAAGTGTTGGGTGCAGTGAAGAGCGTAATTAGCTGCAGGACGTTGGGGATGGAAGCAAAGAGAGGGCTATACGAGGGTGTCGTTGTGCCAACTGTGCCGTACGGAGCTGAGACTTGGGGGGTGAGAGCAGAGGAAGAGAGAAGAAGGTTGAATGTTTTCGAGCTGAAATGTTTGAGGAGCATGGCTGGAGTGTCGCTGAGAGACAGGTTCACTAACGACGTGGTTCCCATCAGAACGGGGGTGGTGAAGAAGTGAGAGGACCGAGTTGATTCGCGTGTTCTGAGATGGTTCGAGCACATGGTGAGAATGGATGAAGGGAGATTGGTGAAAAAGGTGTTGAAGTCAGAGGCGAGTGGACGTAGGCCTAGAGGGAGACCGAAGTTAGGGTGGATGAATGGTGTGAAGCAGGCGTTAGGAATGAGAGACATGGTGACTGTGGTGCTTAGAGGCCGACTGTGGTGCTCAGAGGCAGACTGAAGTGGCAGTACGACAAATTCCCAGAAGAGCCTTGCGAAGGGGAAGGATATTTTCTGTGCCTTCATGAATTTAGAAAAGGCTTACGGTAGGGTCGACATGGAGTCGTTGTGAAAGGTACGGAGAAGTATGTAGTAAGCGTTAATTGGTCAAGAACGGTCCAGAGTGTTCATGTTAGCAGCAGCCCATGGCTTAGAGCAGCAAGCTAGGAAGCGAGTGCTTGGTTCCAAGTAAAGATGGGACGGAGCCAAGGCTGCCTTGCGTCCCCCTGGCTGTTATGGGACCGATACAAGGTATGAGATCAATGTTTCCAGCTGTTAGACCTAATAGGTAGATTTAGCAGTGGAGTGGGTTGCTGATTCTGGCGGAAAATTTATCGTAGAAATTGTATCTACCATTGTTAAAGTTTGGCAGAGTGCGTGAGAGGAGGAAGTTGCAAGTTAAGGAGGGTAATAGTGAAGTAAAAAGATGTTCGAGGAATGACTGTACGAACGGAATCGGTTAACGCCTAAATGAAATTATTTGAGAAAGTTCATTGTTCTCTCATATGGAGGTGAAACCTAGAGTGAAGGCAGTCACGTAAAGTGATGGATGCACTGTAGTGTAACGAGCTGTCGGACAATTAGGCATGCAATCAACGAGATGGTATTGTTCAAACTGTGGGGGCGAAAACTGTAGGAAATAAAAGGTTGCCTTTGCGAGATGAAATACTTGAGACAGGCCCGAGTGACGCTAGAGGATAGAATCAACAATGACATTCTTCGAATAAAACGAGGATGGCGAAGAAGTTGGATGACGGTACATTCGCGTGTTCCGAGGTAGCAGGGGTCAATCTAGGAAAGCGGCCTAGCCCTGCTGCTTCCCCGAAGTGTGGGTTGCTTGAGCCTGGCAGGCCTTTTTAGGGTTAGAAGACTAAGGTTGGTATGTGTGTGAGTGCATGAGAATGGACGCGGCCTTGCGTCTGAACCTTTATTGCAGACGCGAGAAGAACAATTACTTACATGCTCTTGTATCGAATGCGGAGAACGATATAAAATGAAGACAATAGTTGAAACAACCTTACTTTTCAATTTGCCTCGGCACCGGTGCTTAATCTGCTAAAGAAAATTAATTTACTCGCTGTTAAGGTAAAATGCAAACCTGACCAAGGTATTACAGAAGTGTAGTATTGTTTGTCCAACCAGTGTGCTAAAACCAGATGACCTGATTGTAGCTATACTCGTATCTCTTGACTTTTCAAACAAATGCCTCCATCTGAGCTTTTTCTGAAGTGCATTTTCTTCCCTCAGTCGCGGCGCTCACCGTTCATATCCGGTTCATGCAGCAGGATTCGTTGCAGCGGCTGCTACGCTATCCCAATAACAGGGTCGTCCTCACGAAAAAGTGTGATAGGCGCAGGAAGCTTCTTCGGCACCTTCGCTCACAAGACTACAAACTTTTTGAGTGGCTCCTTGAAAAATTGAACTTACTCTACAAACCTTTCCCTACGTACGTATCGACTAGATCGCGAATTGAAATCTTTAAAGTATCTACGTCCTGTGAACGCATGTCATTTATAATATTTTGTGATAGTGTGAACATTTATTCGCGTTATCACGGTATTAAGAAATTCTGTGGTAAAATAGTCAGCCTGCATGCCCCTATGGGGGAGCCTATTATGACTCACGTTGAGGCTCTGGTGGAAATGAGGCCCAAATCAATCAATCAGCCTGCATGCATCTCTCAACTGGAATGTTTATTCAATTTTTAGGGGAAGTGTAACACGCCTATTCTTTACTTGATTCAACTATATAACGAGATAGAAAGGATGGCGTGAATACAATTACACACCCATCCTTTACATTATCTTCGCACCCTACAGGGGAGCCTGTTACGACTCACATTATCGAACAACTCTGCGGAGATAGGAAAATTCTTTTATAATTGAATTGTTCCCTTCCAAAATTGTGTTCAGTGAAATATGCAAACTAAAGGGAAAAGTATTTCCACTTTGGTGGATCGTTGTTGCATTAGACCTCAACCTTGTTTTCAATTCTTCCGGTCTTGTAAGATGTTTTATTGAGCCGCGTAGTTATTGCAATTTAGTACATAGAGCTCATTATTACTAATTTTTAGTTGAACGTGTAATACTGAGCAATGCCCCGGTCTCACCAGTTATGTCGACTGGTGTGAACTGCGTGAAGAAAGAACGTCTTTACACGAGTCTCATGCGCTAGCGCGCGTTAAGGCTCTAGTAGAAACTGCACCCTATGACTCACGTTGAGGCTCTGGTGGAAATGAGGCCCAAATCAAATCAAAATCTAGTAGAAACGAGGCCCAAATTAAACTCTCCCGCTAGCAAGTGTATAAAAAAAGGCAATAGTTCGGGGGAAAGTTCTGCTCGACGTCGACGGCGCGCCCTACGGGGGAGCCTATTATGACTCACGTTGAGGCTCTGGTGGAAATGAGGCCCAAATCAAATCAAATCGACGTCGGCGGTGTTCAGTAGAAAAGAGGCCCAAATCAAACGCCCGCTAGCATGTGTACAAATAATGACAGCCTACGGCTCTACGGTGGCCACGTAAATTTGTAGATTAAGTATGAAGAATTTTGCGTAGCTGATGTGTAAAGGTTAGGTAGTTAGTGCTCAGTGTTGATAGTATCCTATGCGTTAGGTGACGCTAAACGAACTGTTTTGTTTGTTTCAGGAACGCAGTCAAGCTGTACCGCTACGACTCTCTTCGCAAGCTTGTGAGTATGCGCTGCGAGAACCTAAGGAAGAAGAGGATGGTTGAATACAAAGAGAAGCTTGAGGCGCAGAAGGCGGCCTTCGTCACCGAGAAGCGCTCTACGCTAAAGTGGATCGAAGAACAGCAGCAAGAGCTTAATGAAACGGTCACTGTTGACCGTGGCACGAACGAAATATCTAACCTAAGAAGCAATTAGGAGGGGTAAGCAGATACCTTGATAATGAGTGTCATCAATATATTATGTATGTATAAAATGGATTGTTTTTCCATTCCCACGGATGATATTCTTTATTGAAGAAGGTGTCGAATATAGCTGTTTACACCCGCCAGGTGAGTACAGATTTCGTGCACCAGTTCTGTGCCTTGTTTGAGGAGCATAACAACTGATGCTCAAGCATTATTGAACACTGTTCAATATCCCGGGTGAGGGATGTCAAAAATTCCCACGGACAAAGTCGTCCAACTTTCGGTTCAAATCCGCTGTAGGAATATATTTACACCAGCATTGAAATGTGTAAAATTGTACTGACGAAAACATTTTTACAAAATGTGAGATTTTCTGAGGTGCGATAATGAAGTATCACCGATACTGATGATTGAAGGAATTTATGTTGTTTTCGTTCTTCTTGCGGTCATCTCTCGCCCTTCTGAAGCAGCTGGAGAAGGTGAGCGATTCGTTGTGAAACTTCAGTGCCACAACGCCCAGGTGCCCTCCGTATCGGTTCTTAACCACCTGTTAAGAAGAAGGCATTTAGAAGTCTGTCAAAGTCTTTTTTAATTTGGTCCTTATTTCCGGTATGTTGAATAATTACCGACTCATTTCCACCGGAGCCCCGACGTGTAAACTCCCCCATTGAGCACGAAAATGAGAATAATTATCCCCACAGCAGGCAACAAAGAACACTATCGACAGGGCGTGTAGTTCATCAATTAAGATAACACTATAATGTGCGACGATACTAACTATCGTAACCAACACTTATTTATTTATTATTTGCTTCAATGTTACACCGGAGTCCCAACGCGAAGTTAATGCAGACTCCCCCGTAGGGCGGTCGAAGAGTTGTGAATCGTAACCAACACTGTTTCCATCTCATACAGTCAGATAGACACTAGGCCGCATCCCCCAGGAAGATGGGTCGCCGACGGCAAGGCGCACCTCACACCCTCATACGCTCGCACAACTTCTAGTGCTAACGGGTCCGGCCGGTACCTCCGCAACATACACTCTGGGTTACGAGTGCGGTCCGTGGATCCGTCGTCAGCAGCAGGGCACGACAATTTTCACTGGTTTACCCCCGCCGCGTCATAGTAGCCGGGCCCCCCCACCAACGACCATCCTGACAGCGGGATGGACAAGAGCGGGAAACACAGCAAAGCAGCGTCAAAATCAACCATTCTCCACTCACGCCTGTTCATTGCACGCTCTCTCGCCACCTACACATTCATGTCTCTCCTTCCTAAGGCCTGCTTCACACCACCCATCCAGCCAAATTTCGGTGTACCTCTTAGCCTGCAACCGCTCGCCTCCGCATTAATCACCCTTTTCACCAATCTCCCTTCATCCATCCTCTCCATGTGCCTGAACCATCTCGAAACACGCTAATCCACTCTGTCCTCCAACTTCTTCACAATCCCTGTTCTGCTGTTGTTGTTTTTGCTTCCATGTTCCACCGGAGTCCCACCGCAAAGTTAATACAAACTCCCCGTAGGGCAGTATCCCTGTTCTGGTTCGAACCACATCATAGGTGATCCGGTATCTCAGCGTTACTTTAGCCTTGCTGCTCAAACTTTTCATCTCGAAAACATTCAACCTTCTCTCCTATGCTCTCGCCCCCCAAATCTCAACTCCGTAGAGCACAAGTGGGACAACAGCACCCTCATACAGTCCTCTCTTTGCTTCCATCCCCACCTTCCTACAGCTCATTACACATTTAGTGCACTCAACACTTTACACCCCTCCTTCACTCGCGCCTTCACTTCGGTTTCCACTAGTTCAGTAATCTCCACATGGGAGCCCAAGCCACGACACAGCACACTCGCGTTCACCTCCCTGACCACTCTATCCATATAGATATTGAACAGCTAGGGAGACATCACGCAGCCTTGTCTCAGTCCCACTTTCACTGAGAAGCAATCACATAATTCACTTCCCAATCTGACATGCTCGGCTGCCAACATAGAAACTCTGCACCGCTTTCAACAAATATCCGCCCACTCCATTCAAACGCAACATCCTCCACAGCACTTCCCTGCCAATCCTGTCGTATAATTTCTCCAGATACATGAAAGCCCAGACCACGTCCTCTCCCTTTGTGAGGTACTTTTCCGCACCCTCAACCACTCCTAAAACCACACGGTTCCTCTCCAATTGCGCAGTCCGTGCAGTCTAATCCTTTTGATCAGCACTCTCCCGTACAACTTACCAACCACACTTAACAGACTGATGCCTCTCGAGTTGCAGCATTCATTTTCATCTCCTTTGCTATTATACAGCGGAACAATGCAGGCACTGCACCACTCAATTGGTACCACGCCTGCTACAAAACACAAGTACAGTAACCTCATCAACCACTCGACAATCGTTACTGCACCCTTTTTCAGGCACTCGGTCGCAACGCCATCCAAACCAGGGACTTTCTCTGCATTTATCATCTCCATCGCCTCATGCACCTCTTCCCTGGTAATGTCCGCCACAAGTCTCTCCCAAAACTGGCATATCTGAGCACCACCCCTCACAGCAACAATGTCATCGTAGACATTCAACAACTAATCAAAATACTCGGCCCACCTCTTTCGTACATCACCACTTTCCGACAACAACTGGCCGGTTTAATCTCTCACCACTTCATCTATCATGACTCACGTTGGAAGCTCTGGTGGAAATGAGGCCCAAATCAAATTCACCTTTATCCTTCCCAGTCTCTCCCTTTCTCACCCTCTTCACCTCTTTCCAGAACATCTTTCTGATCTCAGCGGGCACCACACACCTTCTTCGCACATCTCAGCAACGCATCCCTTAACGTCTCCCATTCTTCCTCCACATACCTCAGATCCTGTCCTCTCACGTTGTCATATTCTTCTCTCAACGCCTGTTGGAACTCCACAGCTCTGTTTCTCACATGCAGTTCACTCACTTTCACTCTCTTCCTCCTCCCACTATTTTGTTGCCCTTCGCTTCTGCTCCACTCTTAATCTACCTTCCACCAGCAGATGGTCAGACACTCCTGCACCCTACCCTCTCGATACCCGCGCAACCAGCAGCCTCCCCACCACTCTCATCGACATTAGCCCAAAATCCATTAGTGCTCTCTCCACCACTGCACCACGGGCCAAATGAGGCCCAAAAGTGTACTTGTGGATACCTCGCTTCTTGAACAAACTGTTCCCGACCACTAATTCCTACTCCGTACACAAACCTATCAGGTTTTCTCCACTGTCAATTCTACCGGGAAAGCCATACCTTCTTTGACATTACCCGTCACTACATCTCTAACTCTCGCA
>SDVV010016753.1:0-14161 GCA_016164225.1 Gammarus roeselii | reverse complement strand
AAAACAACTTAAACAACTATAACACATAAAACAACTAAACACCTATAACAACTAAACCAACTAAAACGACTAAAACAACTAAACAACTAAAACGGTTACAACAACTACAACAACTATAACAACTTAAACAACTATAACACCTAAAACAACTATAACACCTAAATCACCTGTAACACCTAAAACAACTAAAACACCTAGACCAACTACAACAACTAGAACAACTAAAACAACTAAAACAACTAAAACACCTAAAACAACTGAAACAACTATAACACCTGAATAACTATAACACCTAAAACATCTATAACACCTAAAACAACTAAAACACCTTGAACAACTAAAACACCTAGAACACCTAAAACAACTAGAACAACTAGAACAACCAAAACACCTAAAACCACTTAAACACCTAAAAAACTATAACACCTACAACAACTAAAACACCTGAAACAACTAAAACACCTAAAACAACTGAAATACCTAAAACAACAGAAACACCTAATTAACTTGAACACCTACACACCTATAACAACCAAAACACCTAAAACAACTAAAACACCTAAAACTACTGTTACACATACAACAACTTTAACACCTAAGCCATCTAAAACACCTAAAATACCTATAACACCTTGAACAACTATAACACCTTAAACAACTAAAACACCCACAACAACTATGAAAACTAAAACAACTAAAACAACTATATCAACTACAACAAATAAACCCACTAAAACAACTAGAACAACTAAACAACTATAACAACCATAACAACTAAAACACCTATAACAACTATAACAACTAAAATAACTAGAACTACAATAACAACTATAACAACTATAACACCTAGAACAACCATAACACCTAAAACACCTATAACACCTGAAACAACTAGAACAACTATAACAACTATAACAACTATAACAACTAAAACAACTAAAACAACTGGAACAACCAAAAAAAATAAAAAAAATAAAAAAAAATGGAACAACTAGAACAACTAAACACATAAAACAACTAAACACCTAAACAACTATAACAACTAAAACAACTAAACAACACAATAACCAAAATACCTATAACGCCTAAAACAACTATAGCAATTAGAACAACTAAAACACATAGAAAACAACTACAACAACTATAAAAACTAAAACAACTTAAACACCTAAATCAATTAAAAAAACTATAACACCTAATAAACTAGAACACCAAAAACAACTATAACACCTACACCAACTGAAACACCTAGAACAACTAAAACACCAGAAACAATAAAACCCCTTAAACAACTAAACAACTAAAACAACTTAAACAACTGAAACAACTGAAACAAATAAAACAACTAAAACCCCTAAAACAACTAAAACACCTAAAACAACTGAAACAACTATAACACCTAAAAACACTATAACACCTATAACAACTATAACACCTAAAACAACTGAAACACCTTGAACAACTAAAACACCTAGAACAACTAAAACAACTATAACACCTAGAACAACTAAAACACCTAAAACAACTTAAACACATAAGAAACTAAAACACCTACAACAACTATAACAATTGAAACAACTAAAACACCTAAAACAACTAAAACACCTTAAACAAGAGAAAAAACCTGAAACAACTAGAACCCCTATAACAACTATAACAACTAAAACAGCTAAAACAACTAGAACAACTACAACACCTATAACAACTAAAAACCCCATAACAACTAAACAACTATAACAACTGAAACAATTATAACAACTAAAACACATAAAACAACCACAACAACTATAACACATAAAACAACTAAACACCTAAAACAACTATAACAACTAAAACAACTAAACAACATAAACAACTATAACACCTTTAACGCCTAAAACAACTATAACAACTAGAACAACTAAAACACCTAAAAACAAATACAACAACTAGAACAACTAAACAGCTTAAACACCTAAATCAACTAAAAAACTATAACACCTAAAATAACTAGAACACCTAATTCAACCAAAACACCTACACCAACTGAAACACCTAGAACAACTAAAACATCAAAAACAATTAAACACCATAAACAACTAAACAACTAAAACAACTTAAACACTGAAACAACTGAAACAAATAAAACAACTAAAACACCTATAACAACTAAAACACCTAAAACACCTTAAACAACTAGAACACTTATAACAACTAGAACGCCTAAAACAACTTAAACACCTAAAACAACTAAAACGCATAGAACAACTAGACACCTGCCACAACTAAAACACCTAGAACAACTAAAGGAACTAAAACTCCTAAACACCTTTAACACCTATAACAACTAGAACACATAGAACAACTAAAACAACTAAAACAACTAAACAACTAAACAACTAAACAACTGAAACAACTAAAACAACAAGAACACCTATAAACAACTAAAACACCTAAAACAACTTAAAACACCTGAAACAACTAAAACACAACAACTAAACACCTGAAACCACTGAAAAACCTAAAACACCTATAACAACTAAAACAACTATAACAACTAAAACAACTAAAACACCTAAAACAACTAAACAACTAAAACACCTAAACACATACAACAACTAAAACACCTAAAACAACTGAAAATAACTAAAACAACTGAACAACTACAACAACTATAACAACTACAACAACTAGAACAACTAGAACAACTAAAACAACTAAAACAACTAAAAAACAACTATAACACCTTAAATAACTATAACACCTAAAACAACTATAACACCTAAAACAACTAAACCACCTCGAAGAAATAAAACACCTAGAACACCTAGAACAACTAGAACACCTAGAACAACTAAAACACCTAAAACAACTTAAACACCTAAGAAACTAAAACACCTACAACAATTATAACACCTGAAACAACTAAAACACCTAAAACAACTACAACACATAAAACAACAGAAACACCTAATTAACTTGAACACCTAAAACACCTAAAACAACTAAAACACCTATAACAACTGTTACACATACAACAACTTCAACACCTAAACCATCGAAAACACCTAAAACACCTAAAATACCTATAACACCTAAAACAACTTGAACACCTTAAGCAACTAAAACACCTACAACAACTATGAAAACTAAAACAACTAAAACAACTATAACACCTATAACAACTATAACAACTATAACACCTAAAACCACTTTAATAACTAAAACAACTAAAACACCTAACACAACTAAAACAACTAAAGTAACTATAAAAACTATAACACCTTGAACAACTATAACACCTAAAACACCTATAACACCTGCAACAACTAAACACCTATAACAACTAAAACACCCATAACAACTAAGACAACTATAACAACTGAAACAACTATAACAACTAAAACACATATAACAACCAGAACAACTAAAACACATATAACAACTAAACACCTAAAACAACTATAACAACTAAAACAACTAAACAACAAAAACAACTAGAACACCTATAACGCCTAAAACAACTATAACAACTAGAACAACTAAAACAACTAAAAACAACTACAACAACTATAACAACTAAACAACTAAAACACCTAATTCAATTAAAAAAACTATAACACCTAAAATAACTAGAACACCTAAATCAACTATAACACCTACACCTACTGAAACACCTAGAACAACTAAAACACCAGAAACAATTAAACACCATGAACAACTAAACAACTAAAACAACTTAAACAACTGAAACAACTGAAACAAATAAAACAACTATAACACCTATAGCAACTAAAACACATGAAACACCTTTAACAACTATAACACTTATAACAACTAGAACACCTAAAACAACTTAAACACATAAAACAACTATAACACATAGAACAACTTGACACCTGCAACAACTAAAACACCTAGAACAACTAAAGCAACTAAAACTCCTGAACACCTAAAACACCAATAACAACTCGAACACATAGAACAACTAAAACAACTAAACAACTAAACAACTAAACAACTGAAACAACTAAAACAACAAGAACACCTATAAACAACTAAAACACCTAAAACAACTTAAAACACCTGAAACAACTAAAACACTTACAACAACTAAAACACCTGGAACCACTGAAAAATCTAAAACACCTATAGCAACTAAAATAACTAAAACAACTAAAACACATATAACAACTAAACAACTAGAACACCTAAAACACATACAACAACTAAAACACCTAAAACAACTGAAAATAACTATAACAACTAAAACAACTAAAACAACTATAACAACTAGAGCAACTAAAACAACTAAAACAACTAAAAAACAACCAAAACAACAATAACACATAAAACAACTAAACACCTATAACAACTAAAACAACTAAAACAACTAAAACAGCTAAGACAACTAAAACAGTTATAAAAACTAGAACAACTATAACAACTTAAACAACTATAACAACTAAAACAACTGAAACAACTAAAACAACTAGAACACTTAAACCAACTAAAGCAACTGAACAACTAAAACAACTGAAACAACTAAAACAACTAAAAGAAATAACACAACTAGAACACCTAAAACAACTATGAACAAATAAAACAACTAAAACAACTATAAAAACCAAAATACCTAAAACAACTTAAACACCTCAACAACTAAAACACCTATAACAACTAAAACACCTAAACAACTATGACACATAGAACAACTAAAACACATACAACAACTAAAACACCTAAACAACTTAAACACCTAAAAACAACTATAACACCTGAAACAACTAAAATACCTAAAACAACTATAACACCTACTATAACAACTAAAACAACTAAAACAACAATAACATCTAAAAAACTATAACACCTAAAACAACTATGACACCTAAAACACCTATAACAACAAGAACACCAAAAACAACTATAACACCTAGAACAACAACAACAACTAAAACAACTAAAACAACTTAAACAACTAAAACAACTAAAACACCTAAAACAACTGAAACAACAATAACACCTAAAATAACTATAACACCTATAACAACTAAAACGCCTATAACAACTAAAACACCTAGAACAACTAAAACACATAGAACACCTAAAACAACTTAAACACCTAGAACAACTTGCACACCTAAAACCACTTAAACACCTAGAAAACTAAAAAAAACGCCTACTACAACTTAAACACCTCAAACAAATGAAACACATAAAAAACAACTAAAACACCCAAAACAACTGAAACACCTAGAAACAACTAAAACACCTTCAACAACTGAATCACCTAAAACAACTTAAACAACTAAAACAACTAAAACATCTAAAACACCTATAACAACTACAACACTAAAACAACTTAAACAACTAAAACCACTGCAACACCTAACACAACTAAACCAACTAAAACAACTTGAAAAACTATAACAACTAAAAAAACTATAACAAATAAACAACTATAACACCTAAAAACAACTAAAACCCCTAAATCACCTGTAACACCTACAACAACTAAAACACCTAGAACAACTACAACAACTAAGACAACTAAAACAACTCAAACAACTAAAAAGACTAAAACACCTAAAACAACTGAAACACCTTGAACAACTAAAACACCTAAAACAACTTAAACACATAAGAAACTAAAACACCTACAACAACTATAACACATGAAACTACTAAAACACCTGAAACAACAATAACACCTAAACAACAAAAAACAACCTGAAACAACTAGAACACCTATAACAACTATAACAACTAAAACAACTAAAACAACTAAAACAACTAAAACAACTAAACACCTATAACAACTAAAACACCCATAACAACTAAAACAACTTTAACAACTGAAACAACTATAACAACTAAAACACATAAAACAACCACAACAATTAAAACACATAAAACAACTAAACACCTAAAACAACTATAACAACTAAAACAACTAAACAACAAAAAACAACTATAACACCTATAACGCCTGAAACAACTATAACAACTAGAACAACTAAACACCTAAAACAACTACAACAACTATAACAACTAAACAACTAAAACACCTAAATCAACTAAAAAAACTATAACACCTAAAATAACTAGAACACCTAAATCAACTATAACACCTACACCAACTGAAACACCTCGAACAACTAAAACACCATAAACAATTAAACGTCATAAACAACTAAACAACTAAAACAACTTAAACAACTGAAACAACTGAAACAAATAAAACAACAAAAACACCTATAACAACTAAAACACATAAAACACATTAAACAACTAGAACACTTATAACAACTAGAACACCTAAAACAACTTAAACACCTAAAACAACTAAAACTCATAGAACAACTAGACACCTGCAACAACTAAAACACCTAGAACAACTAAAGCAACTAAAACTCCTAAACACCTTTAACACCTATAACAACTAGAACACATAGAACAACTAAAACAACTAAAACAACTAAACAACTAAACAACTGAAACAACTAAAACAACAAGAACACCTATAAACAACTAAAACACCTAAAGAACTTAAAACACCTGAAACAACTAAAACACTTACAACAACTTAAACACCTGAAACCACTGAAAAACCTAAAACACCTATAACAACTATAACAACTAAAACAACTAAAACAACTAAAACACCTAATACAACTAAAACAACTGAAAAAAACTATGAACAACTATTACAATTAAAACACCTATAACAAATAAAACACCTATAACACCAAACAACTAAAACACCTATAACACCTACAACACCTACAAAAACTATAACACCTAAAACAACTAAAAACAACTAAAACAACTAGAACAACTAGAACAACTAGAACAACTAAGACAACTAAAACAACTAAAACAACTAAACAACTTAAACAACTAAAACAACTAAAACATCTATAACAACTAAACAACTATAACAACTAATACAACTAAAACAACTAAAACAACTAAAACAACTGAACAATTCAACAACTAAAACAACTAGAACACTATAAAACAACTAAAACACCTATAACAACTTAAATAAATAAAACAACTGAAACAAATATAACACCTAAAATACTTCAAACAACTAGAACACCTAAAACACCTAAACACCTACAACAACTAAAACACCTAAAACAATTATAAACGACTAAAACAACTGAAACAACTAAACCAACTATAACACATAAAACAACTAAACACTTATAACAACTAAAACAACTAAAACCACTAAAAAACTATAACAGTTATAACAACTATAACAACTAAAACAACTAAAACAACTTAAACAACTATAACAACTGAAACAACTAAAACAACTAAAACACATAGACAAACTATAAACTTCAACAACAACTATAACACATAGAACAACTAAAACATCTAAACCAACTAAAACACCCAAACAACTTAAACACCTAAAACAACTAAAACACCTAACACAACAAACCAACTAAAACAACTAGAACACCTAAAACACCTAAAATAACTAAACAACTACAACATCTACAACAACTAGAACAACTGAAACAACATATACACATACAACACCTTAAACACCTAAAACGACTATAACACATAAAACAACGCAAACAACTAAAACAACTTAAACAACTAAAACAACTAAACAACTGAAACAACTAGAACAACTAAAACACCTAAAACAACTACAACACCTAAAAAAACTAAAACACCTGAAACAACTACAACACCTACAACAACTATAACACCTGAAACCATAGCAACACCTAAAACAACTATAACAACTAAACGACTATGACACATATAACAACTAAAACAACTAAACAACTTAAAAAACTATAACAACTAAAACACCTATAACAACTATAACAACTAAACAACTATAACAACTTAAAAAACTTAAACAACTATAACAACTAAATCAACTACAACAACTAGAACACCTAATAAGACTTAAACACCTAAAACAACTAAAGCAACTAAAACGACTGAACACCTAAAACAATTAAAACAACTATAACAACTAAAACAACTACAACAACTAAAACACCTGAATCAACTAGAACGCCAAAAACAAATAAAACAACTTGAACAACTATAATAACTATAACACCTAAAACAACTAAAACAACTTAAACAACTAAATAGCTAAAACATATACATCAACTAAAACAACTAAAACACCTAATACACCTTCAACACCTACAACAACTAAAACACCTAAAACAACTATGAACAACTAAAACAACTGAAACGACTATAACAACTTAAACAGTTAAAACAACTAAAACAACTAAACAACTAAAAAACAACTAAACACCTATAACAACTTAAAACACTAAAACAACTAAAACAACTACCACAACCAAAACAGTTAAAATAACTAAACAACTAAAACAACTAAAACAACCTAAACAACAATAACAACTAAAACAACTAAACAACTAGGGCAACTAAAACACCTAAGCCAACTTGAACAACTAAACAACTAAAACAACTGCAACAACAAGAAACAACTAAACAACTACAACAAATACAACAACTGAAACAACTAAAACAACTGAAACAACTAGAACAACTAGAACACCTAAAACAAATATAAACAAAACAACAACTAAAACACCTTTAACAACTAAAACACCTTAAACAACTAAACCTCCTGAAACAACTATAACACATAGAACAAGTAAAACACCTAAACAACTAAAACACCTGAGTAACTTAAACACCTATAACAACTTAAACACATAAAACAACTAAAACACATATAACAACTAGAACACCTAAAACAACTATAACACCTAAACCCACCTATGACACCTAAAACACCTACAACACCTAGAACAACTGGAGCACCTTTAACAACTGAATCCCCTAAAACAACTTAAACAACTAAAACAACTAAAACAACTACAACACATATAACAACTAAAACACTTAAAACAACTTAAACAACTAAAACATCTACAACACCTAACACAACTAAACCAACTGAAACAACTAGAATAACTATAACAACTACAATAACGAAAACATCTAAAACAACTAAACAACCATAACACCTTAACAACTAATACACCTATAACACCTGTAACACCAAAACAACTAAAACACCTAGAATAACTACAACAACTAAAACAACTAAAACAACTTACAAAACTATAACAACTAAAACTCCTGAAACAACTGCAATAACCATAACACCTAAAATAACTATAACACCTAGAACAACTAGAACACCTGAAACAACTAAAACACCTTGAACAACTAGAACACCTAAAACACATAAAACAAACAAAACACCAACAACAACTATAACACCTAAAACAACTTTAACACCTAGAGCAACTAAAACACCTACAACAACTTGAACACCTGAAACAACTACATCACCTAAAACAACTAGAACACCCAAAACATCTAAATAACCTAAACAACTTAAACACCTAGAACACCTATAACACCTAAGACAACTAGAACCCCTACAAAAAACTAATACACCTGAAACAACTATAACACCTAACCACCTAAAACACCTACAACACCTAAAATACCTATAACACCTATAAACAACTGTAACACCTCAAACAACTAAACACCCATAACAACTATAACACCTAAACCACTATAACAACTATAACAACTGAAACAACTAAAACAACAATAACACCTAGGACAATTATAACACCTGAAACAACTATAACATCTAAGACACCTATAACACCTGAAAAAACTTAAACACCTATTTCAACTAGAACAACTAAAACAATTAAAACAACTAGAACAACTATAACACCTAAAACAACTAAAACACCTATAACAACTAAAACAACTAAAACAACTAAAACAACTATAACAACTGAAACAACTATAACAACAAAAACACCTAAAACAACCAAAACAACTAAAACACCTCAAACACCTAAAGCACCTACAACAACTATAACACCCAAAACAACTATAAACAACTAAAACAACTAGAACAACTGAAACAAATAGAACAACTATAACAACTATAACAACTAAAACAACTGAAACAACAATAACAACTAAAACAACTAAAAGAGCTGAAACAACTATAACAACTAAAACAACCAGAACCACTAAAACAACTAGAGCAACTAAAACAAATGAATCAACTGAAACAACAATAACAACTAAACCACTATAACACCTAGAACAACTAAAACTCCTAAAACACCTATAACACCTGAAACAACTATAACACCTTTAACAACTAGAACAACTAAAACAACTGAAACAACTGGAACAACTGAAGCACCTAAAACAACTAGAACACCTATAACAACTAAATTAACAATAACAACTAAAACAACCATAACCACTAAAACAACTAGAGCAACTAAATCAAATAAATCAACTAAAACAACAATAACAACTAAACAACTATAACACCTAGAACAACTAAAACAACTAAAACACCTAAAACACCTTAAACACCTATAACAACTACAACATAGAACAACAAAAACAACTGAAAAACCGAAACAACTAAAACAGCTAAAAAACCTAATAACAACTATAACAACTAAAACACCTAGAACACCTAAAACACCTACAACAACTAAAACACCTAAAACAACTTAAAATAACTATAAAAACTATAACAACTAGAACAACTAAAACAACTACAACAACTAAAATACATTAAAAACTAAAACACCTAAAACAACTAGAAGACCTAAACAACTTAAACAACTAAAACAACCAGAACACCTATATCAACTAAAACAACTAAACAACTAGAACACCTAAAACAACTATAACACCTTGAACACATATAACACCTATAACAACTACAACACCTAGAAACCACTAAAACACCTTTAACAACTAAATCACATAAACAACTTTAACAAGTAAAACAACTAAACAACAAAAACACCTATAACAACTAAAAAACCTAGAACAACTTAAACAACTAAAACAACTGCAGCACCTAACACAACTAAACTAACTAAAACAACTAGAACAACTATAACAAATAAAACAACTTTAACATCTGAACAACTATAACACCTAAACAACTAAAACACCTATAACACCTGTAACACCTAAAAACAACTAAAACACCTAAAACAACTACAACAACTAAAATAACTAAACCAACTTAAACAACTATAACATCTAAAACACCTAAAACAACTGAAACAACTATGACACCTAAAATGACTATAACACATAAAACAATATAACACCTAAACAACTAAACACCCAGAACAACTGAAACACCAAGAACACCTATATCAACTAGAACACCTAGAACAACTAAAACACCTGAAACAACTTAAACACCTATAAAAATTAAAACCCATACAACAACTAAAACGCCCGAAACAACTAAAATACCTTAAACAACTGAAACACCTAAAACAACTGAAACACCTAATTAACTTGAACACCTGAAACACCTAAAACACCTAAAACAACTAAAACAACTAATACACCTATAAACAACTATAACACATAAATCACATAAAACACCCAAAACACCTATAATACCTATAACACCTAGAACAACTATAACACCTTTTAACAACAAAACGCCCACAACAACTAAAAAAAACGAAAATAAAACAAAGACAACTATAACACCTTAAACAACTAAAACACCTAAAACAACTTCAATAACTAAAACACCTAACACTTAAACCAAATTAAGCAACTAAAACAACTATAACAACTAAAACAACTAGAACCACTAAAACAACTATAAAAACTAAAACAACAATATCAACTTAAACAACTATAACACCTGCAACAACTATAACACCTACAACACCTATAACACATGATACAACTAGAACACGAATAACACATGATACAACTAGAACACCTATAACAACTAGAACAACTAGAACAACTGAAACAACTGGAACAACTGAAACAACTGGAACAACTGAAGTACCTAAAACAACTATAACACCTATAACAACTAAAACATTTATAACAACTAAAACAACTATAACAACTAAAACACCTAGAACAACCAAAACAACTAAAACACCTAAAACACCTTAAACAGTAACAACAACTATAACACCTAAAACAACTAAAAACAACTAAAACAACTAAAACAACTAAAACAACTATAACAACTTTAACAACTATAACAACTAAACCATTAAAACAACTAAAACCACTAAAACAACTAAAATAACCTAAACACATAAACAACTAAACACATAAAACAACTAAATAAACTAAAAAAACTAAAACAAATATAACAACTAGAACACCTATATTAACTATAACAACTAAAACAACTAAAACACATATAAACAACAAAACAACTATAGCAACTAAACAACTAAAACACCTTAAACAACTAAAAAAACTATAACACCTAAAATAACTAAAACACCTAAGCAACTATAACACCTAAGACAACTAAAACACCTAGAACAACTAAAATAACTAGAACAATTAAACACCTTAAACAACTAAACAACTTGAACAACTAAAACAAATACAACAACTTCAACAACTGAAACAAATAAAACAACTAAAAACACCAAAAAACAACTAAACACCTAAAACACCTACAACAACTAGAACACCTATAACAGCTTAAAGACCTATAACAACTAAAGCACATAAAACATCTAGAACACCTGAAACAAATAAACACCTAGAACAACTTAAACCACTAAAACTCCTAGAGACACCTCAAACACCTAGAACAACTAAAACACATATAACAACTAAAAAAATATAACAACTAAAACAACTAAACAACTGAAACAACTAAACAACTAAAACACCAAAACAACTACAACACCTAAAACAACTAAAACACCTGAAACAACTAAACACCTACAACAACTAAAACACCTGGAACCATTGAACTACCTAAAACACCTATAACAAATACAACAACTAAAACAGCTGAAACACCAAATAACAACTAAAACAACTATAACACCTAAAACACCGAAACACCTACAACAACTAAAACACCAAAACAACTTAAAATAACTAGAACAACCATAACAACTAAACAACTCAAACAACTAGAACAACTGAAACACCTAAAACAACTGAAACAACCGTAACACCTAAAATACCTATAACACCTGAAACAACTATATCACCTAAAACAACTAAAACCCATAAAACAACTAACACCTAAATCACCTAAAACAACTAGAACACCTAGAACAACTCAAACAACTAAAACAACTGAAACACCTAAAACAACTGAAACAACTATAACACCTAAAATAACTATAACATCTGAAACAACTATATCACCTATAACAACTAAAACCCATAGAACAACTAAACACCAAGAACACCTATAACAACTTGAACACCTAGAACAATTAAAACAGCTAAAACAACTTAAACACCTAAAAAACTAAAACACCTACGACAACTTAAACACTTGAAACAACTATAACACCTGAAACAACTAAAAAACCTACAACAACGAAAACACCTGAAACCACTGAAACACCTAAAACACCTATAACAAATAAAACAACTAAACAACTATAACAGCTAAAACATCTAATAACAACTAAAACAAAGAAAAAAACTTCTAAACACCAAAAAAAAACTATAACAACTATAACACCTAAAACAACTTGAAATAACTAAATCAACTATAACATTTATAACAATTAAAACAACTGAAACAACTAAACAACTAAACAACTAAACAACTATAACAACTAGAACACTTAAAACAACTAAAGCACATGTAACAACTAGAACAACTAAAACAACTAGAACACCTTAAACACCTAAACACCTACAACAACTAAAACTCCTATAACAACTAAAAAATTCCTAAAACAACTGAACAACTTTAACAACTAAAACAACTAGAACAACTAAAACAACTAAAACAACTAAAACAACTATTCAAACTAAAACAACTGAAACAACTAGAACAACTAGGACACCTAAAACAACTAAAAACAAATAAAACAACTGAAACAACTATAACAACTAAAACAACTGAAACAACTAAAACATCTTAAACAACTAAAACACATAAAACAATTAAAACACAGAAAACAACTATAACACATGGAACAACTAAAGCACCTAAAACAACTAAAACACCCAAACAACTTAAACACCTAAAACAACTAAAACACTTAAAACAACTTAAACAACTAAAACAACTACAACACCTAACACAACTACACCAACTCAAACA
>SDVV010016752.1:0-14161 GCA_016164225.1 Gammarus roeselii | reverse complement strand
TTTTGAGGAGAACAAAAAGATGTTCTGGAAAGAGGTGAAGAGGGTGAGAAAGGGAGAGACCGGAAAGGAGGAAGTGGTGAAAGATGAAAACGGTCAGTCATTGTTGGAAAATGGTGATGTACGGGAGAGGGGGGCCGAGTATTTTGATGAGTTGTTGAATGTCGAGGATGACAGTGAGGCTGACATTGTCGCTGTGGGTGGTGCTGCTCTGATGCCAGTTTTGGGAGAAAGACTCGTGGCGGACATTAACAAGGCATATGTGCATTAGGCGTTGGGGTGATCAAAGCAGGGAAAGCCTCTTGTTTGGATATCGTTGCGACGGAGTGCCTGAAATAAAACATAAATAAGATTGTGAAACACACACAACAAATGCAACCAACAAGTCACTGAAATGCAAAATCGTTGTGTAAATATCTTAGATTTACTTTCAAAACCATATACACATTAGTCTCGCTGAAATTTGAATATACTCATATAAACATTATACGATCCCAATCTCAGCGAAATAAACAGTTTATCATAATAAAAGACCGTCAATGATAAATTTACGTGCAAAAGGAAGATCGACGTAAGGTCAAAACCTGTTTTTATAGAGCTCGATTTGATTATCGTTTTCACGCAAGTACTGGATAGTACAACAAAGCCAACTGAATCATTAATTGTCGACCAAATATTTCAAAATTATGATTCATGTAGAATATTCGGAACGATTTTTTGAAATTGTAGTGTATTTCCATGGTGTATTACTGATAAAGAATCATTCGAAATACTAACTAACTTATTTGCTATAAAAATAATGATCAACTCGTAGGGAGATCTGCATCCAACTCTGAAAAGTCAGGTAGCTATTTTTCCTCGTTTGTGTTAATCAGAGCACGCAAACAATATGTGATTGCACTATTCGGCGGTTATTGCAAAAATCATGAGCTTATAAGAACACTGTTATACAATGACCTTTAATCGGTATTGATTATTATTACATGTATTCCTCTGTATCAATTTTCAGCACAGAGTAATGCATGCCGAATGTAACTGATTATAAAGACTAACAAGTACCAAATGCAAACAAGAAAACAGAAAAATCCTCAGAGTTTTAGTTGGTGTTAATAGAACCCCAGCAAATCAAGCGGGTAAGTTTTAGCGCACATCACATCTCTCTTACTCATTATGTAGAGTTATTAATGCTTTCGTTCGTCAGGGTAGAAAACTTTCCATTACAAAACCTTCTCAGCTACTCTCCAAAGGAATTGCATCCCTACGCTGGGGATGCTGGCGAGAAATGAACAATTTCACGCTCCGATGAAACCCAATGGAAGAAGGCGGCGATGAACTTCAAATGGGTACAAACGTCTTCATGTGTTAAGGGATTGTACGGCACGAAAATATTTATTTTACAGTTAAATGATTGAATTGTTCGTTAGTCAATTCCGAAATTTCAAACAGTAATACAACATCTGTTGAGAACGGAACTGTTGATCTTTTATGTTAATAACACACAACCGCAGACTCTATTATTAGCCCAACTTGCCAGTCGGTCTGATGTAGACATTAGACTATCAGTATATATGCTACGAGATATTTTTGAAGGGCTTTTGTGGAAATGTACTCTTTTGTCGGTGGGTTTTCCGTTACTCTCGTGATTGAAGTGAATCTATGACCATGGATTGAGGTTTGTGTTTGAAAAGGTGGCTGAATCGGCTCTGGTTTCTCTGATTTTGAATTTAAATATGTTAAGCTGAGTCCCGTGTTTTTACAATTGATCACATGAGTGATGTATTTGAAACAAAAAGATTGAAATTTTCTAGATTTATAAAAAAAATCCTAATTTTTAGGATTTAACCTCACGCAATAATGTGGATGATGAACGCGAAATTGAATTTTTTCAGGAATTAGATTCATGTAAGAAACCCGATTTTGCCCTAAACGTGTTATCAAAATCAAAAAGGGGACTCACACCTGCTATATTTTTCATGAACTTTTTGGGATTGTGTTTTGTTCATCGAAATATGGTTTTTGAAAAGATTTCGGAACTACATTTTATTTTTATTTTTTAGACAAATAACAATCGTCTGCTTCGATCGTCAATCTCAACGATTCATTTATTCTGTTGTTGTGTGTTTTAACCAATTGGGGAATATTTTCAAAACTATTACTACTACGATTTTGACAGCATTAATTTTGTATCCCTAATTTGCATCGGTATCTTTAATTAAGAAAGATTTTGAGGTGCAATTAAAAAATTCAGTGTTCTTCTAGAACACAGAAAATGTGATAATTTCTAGACAACGCGACGTGCTGTTCATTTCATGTCACTAGTAAATTTACTGTTGGAGTGTTCCCGTCGAGAATTTATTTCATGTTATTCGTAGGTAAACAAGAGCAACACTTCATAAGCGTAACACCATCGCAAACAAAACTACATCAAAGGTAAAGCTCAATCAGGGAACCGAACCATGGTTTTGCTAATGATTGGATTATCCTCTTTGGTAATAATGTTACCGTGTATTATTACAAATTAACTACTGTTGAAATGACTGCGCTATGACGACGGTTAAATATGATTAGCTTACATTATATTGGGCGGGTAGTTCTGCCACCTTACATTCTTTTTCAAACTACCGGATTGACTAAAAATAGTGACTCTTGGTGTAGTTTATTCTCCTTGGTTCAGGCAGTTGTGAAGCCAGTAATATTGCTGTCAGTCATTTCACTGAAACTCATTAGCAAAGTTCCAACCCAACCGCAGACTTTTGCAGCCCTGTCCATTTGATTGTAGATGTTTGATTTCAACAAGTATTTATACAATGTTCTAAGCGGAGGGGAGTATTACTTAGAGGTCTGTAAATTAATTTATTTGAGGCAAGTTGACGTATCAGTTTTATCAAAGTAAAGTATTTTCACACCTTGAGTTTGATATCATCACCACTACATCCATCATCAAATTGTTGTAAGCTAGCAATACTTGGATACTAAATCGCATACCCACTGGTTTGCTTGTGTCCAAGAGGAAATTAGTAGCTATCGAAGATCGAAACGCATCGTCATTGTTACTCTCATGAGCTTTCCAGCGTGCATTTGAATTACGACGCAAAGAGGACCGGTCGTTTAGGGGATATGACGAACAATATGACGACCTGAAACAAGTCTACGGCAATTACTTCGAGTATTTCACAATACCCCACAAAATCCGATCGTCGTCTTGAATCAGCAAAAGCATTACGTTGTATCACTTTTTGCTTAACTATGCCCGCAATCAGCTTGTGGATTACATTTCTTGCTGTGTGACATAACACTTTAATGATGACATTGCTCATATATTCCGTTGTGACTAGCTGGTCATGATTATCCTATCGTTAAAACCACGTGCAGAGAATGGAAATAGAGGAAAACAGATCGTTTGAAAAAAATGAGATGCAAGTTAAACTATGTCTTGCAACATTAACAGATTCGTCGACTGTAGCATGTGTGGAAAGCGTAACAAAGGCAGACAACAGCGCAGCAAGCAGTACAGTGCAAATACGGGCGTTTAAATTATGTTAGAATTCCTTTAGTCCACTATTCAAACCAGCCCTGAGTAGAACAAACGAGCGTATCTTATTGTAACCATTGGATCTAAATAGAAATTGTATCTACACCGTTGCATTATTTTGAATGGAAACATATGTTTTTGGACCAATATGATGCCATAACAGTGAGTTAAACAAAATGATTCCCCTTTTCTCCATTCCTTTCTGGTTGTTGAAGCTTTTATGAAGATCTCCTGGCTCAAACTTTCACATCTTATTTGGAAGATTTTTTTTACTGGTCTGGTAGGTACCAGGGATTTTCATTGCACAGTGATGAGGAGATTTTTTATTTAGGGCCCACAACAGGTTTTTAACATGATCAGGGATGCGATGTTCGAACAGAGAGCAGGAGGAGTCTAACATTCACTCTCACAAGCATAAATAATTGAAATAGTTGTGACACAGAACGGGTCTTACACTACTACCATGATGGGACCTGGATCAAAATAACTCCTTATCACTATGACATGAAAATTACTGGTGGCGACCGTACCCCAGTCGAGCCCGCCTACATACTTCCGTTTCATAACAGGTCCGTAACTCGGAGAAATCTTTATACCCTCATAAATATTCAATCAACCCTTCAAGCTCTTGCCACCTCTCCTCACTAAGTCTTCACTTTGTATCAGTAGGATTCCTTTATCAACAATTTTCCTTAACCCATTCACTCCATTTGCTAAAATCCATTTAGAACACCCAAATCAAGATATCCAGACTTTCCTTTGCCACACCGGTTGTCATTAATAGGCATATTCCTGTTACTATACATCACGTCACTTTCAGTCTCTCTTCCTAAGCCACACTTCCGATTCATTCCACCTCGTACGCGTTCAGCTGTAGCACCCCAGTCGGGAAAATAACAATCATTTGACTTTGAGGGGGCGGCATCGGCGATAACTTCCAAACCTGGATGACATTGTCCAAAACTAGGCCACACACTCTCGTATAAAATTAAATTCATAGTTCCATGAACTGACTGAAGTGAAAAAATCTGAAATTGAAGCCAATGCCAAATAAATTTACGTTCATTGCGTACACAACCATTTTTCAAATAGCTGAATGCAAAAGCCTCCTTAAGAGATAACTCCATAGACTAGAAATGGAAGTGTTGTTGGCTTCATCAATCCAGAGTGCATATTGTAGAATATTTTTCAAGAGGTAGGGCCCATCATGTTGGTAATAAAATTTTCAATGGGACCAACTGGTCCCATATAATGAGTGAGTGCGGGCCATTACAAAAAATTATTGAAGAATTTTGATGAGTAGCATATATCAATGATACCATAAATAAATATTTATTGTGGATCATCCACTCATAGAACTTGCCTCTTTTTTTTCAATAAATAAACTCAATTTACGGCTCCATAAAGTGAATCTACTTACCCTAATTTGATCCATATCCTCATGATTTGAGCTCCCAAATCGACGACCTTCAAATATGTCACCGAGAGAATCAACAAAATAATCTTGATTTAATCAGTGTTCTCAAACATCTTTTTGTCATTGGAAATACTGGTAGGGTTGACGCTTGTTAGATGGGCCGGGGTTGAGGATGATTGCAGCACTTGAGCGATTGAGGTGGTGGATTCCATTGGATGAGTCTGTGCTTTCTAACAAGGCCAAGGGGAAACGCGTGAGCCCGTTTACGAAAATTTAAGCGATTTACACCCAGTTCACTTCAATTACAATTTCAACGCATTTTTTATATGCAATGATTTTCATGAATTGGTATCCAACTTTTTCCTTCGATTCCAACATCAATCGGCTCGTAGTTACAGCTACTATTTCACGTATAGCCTTCGTAACTTTTACTAGCACGATAGTCTATATCAGTCACAAACTCATTCACATCTGCATAACATTCCACTTCAAATAATTTCCCCGGCCAAGCACCAATATCCAAGAAAGTCAGTTGAGTAAAAAATAAATCTGGCCCGTTAATCGAACTAATATTCTTCTTAATATTAATTAAAAGAAAAATCTAAGCCATAGTTGATTTTTTTCAGTCATAACGACGTTTACGAATACCACACTGTTTGTTAAGAAGGAGCAGGCAAGACCGATTCAGTACGTATAACTATAAGTATATGCATACACAGTAAACACACTGGTGTAATGTCCGTGCATATTGAGAAATTGAAATAATCAAATCTTAATGATCCATGATCACTTTTACTTCATACTGACCAATACCCTTCGATGTAAAAAATATGACGGTATGTACAAATAAACTTTCAAGTTTCACCTGCTCTCAACACATCCCGACATTAATCCATATCATCCAACACCACATAATGCGAAATACAATATAAACCTGTTAGAATTGAGTATACTTAAATGTATTTTCATGTGGCTGTTTTCTATCAAACTTTGAACGCATGTCACAGTTCACGTCCCGATCATACAACGACTGGTTTGAGCCTCCATTTCATTCAAATTATCGTCAAGTTCGATAAATTTTTGAATGGTTCGTCGACAAAGTAACTGGATAATTGACACATACTAATTCAGATGAAAATTAGTATGCTTTTGCCTGTTTATATCAAATGATGCATATAAGTGATTCATTCAATAGAAGATATAATTTTCCATCTACGAACACCCTTCATACCGCGTATTGGAACGTCCTAACATTGCAATCCAACTCCAAATATACTAAGACACACGCACACACTACAGGACAATTGCATGTGTTTAATCACTTTGCTTCTAAGACGGAACGTCAAGAAAATTTTTTGGGGAAGTTCTGGATTAGATCATATGAACGACTGAGGAGCACAGTTGCCCAAATGCATATATTTTCCCAAGAAATGACATTAGGTCACTGATGTGGTTATGCCACTTTGAATTGTAGTTCTTATTGTTAGTTTGCTAAAGCGTCTATGGTAATTCATACGCTACGAGAGTCGCCTCAACTTAGCATTGACGCACACACACTCATCATTGTTCATGTGCACAAATGTTGTGTAAGAGTGTGTGCATTATTAGGAATATTATATTAAATTTTTGAGTTCAAATTAATCAGGTATGATCAATCTTATGGTACTTGATCAATTCATGTGGGTATGATTGCTTATATTTCAACCCCTGTGTGCGCTCTCTTTCACACGTGGCGAAATTATTAAATTGTTTCTCCCAGCACAATAGATTAATAACCGCCTCTGGCCCACCAACACTTTACGAACATCAGAGCTAAAAAATATAGACTGAATGTTTTTAATGGAGGACGTGAACAATCTCCATCCATCCTCTCCTACAGACATTGAGTTCAACTTTGATTCTTTCTCTAAGCCTTGTCTCACATGAAGTTGCCCCAACGAAAGTCTGGCTGGTGCTGGCACTGTGGTCGGGCGACTTGAATAAACTGGCACAGACAATGCTCTGAGGTCCACAGTAACAACATTATACATGCCACCCCATCCGCCCCTAAGCCGGTCACTCAACTCCCGAAGCCTTCCTGGAGTATATTGGGGGGTTTGGGAGGTGGGCAGGCATGCGGCGATTCTCACCGCGGCAGGTAGAAATTTGGGCTGAGCTTCAACAGCAACCGTTAATCACAAGGGCGTCATTTTTGTCCCAGAATAGCCCCCCAACAGCCACTACCCGGGCCATTGCCCTCGAAATGGCTCCCTCGCTGGACAAAATCCTTGCTGGGGAAGGTGTACAAACATTCTCGCAGGTCAGAGTTGAGTACACCGACATAAATAGCTCGCTGAGTCCAACATATTATTTGCATTCCGAATGAAAATTTGAAATTGTCAAGCCATTTAAATTGGTTAGACAATCATATTTTTCAAATAGAACTCACGTTGATTGTAGACCTGTTCCCCACGGTCACATGCATATATTTTGGCAATTGTAATAGATTTGTTTGAACGATTACTCATGTTATTTGCGAGATAAAATCAGATTTAGAATAGCATAGCTTCATGAAACAATTTACCATACATTTCGTATAGGATTTTCACAATCTTCACTAATTTGTTACGGCGTAGAATAATTGAATAGCTATAAGTGTTGTTTTTTATACCAACATGAAGCTTAGGTGATTCAATAGAAATATCAACATAACGACTCAGTCATAACGCACCATTCCCAGAACTGGGAATGGCCCTTATCCTGTTTGGTCACCGGACGTCGTCCTTTCATGGCTTCCAACATCTTTTAACTTCCACCATTTCAGTGTGACGGAAGTTGCGCATTAAACTCTGATTTAAACAAAACAATATGTATGAAAAATATGAAAAACTATCTATACTGTTATTTTGAATGGACAAATATAATTGTCGTACCAGATTGTAGGAAGCTTTCATAAACTTTTTTCGATGAATAAATTACCCAACCGAAATGTGTACAGCGATTATATTACTTATATTGGTAACGGTAACCCCATTCTTGATTTCAATTCATGAATTTTCATGTGATCCATGAGAGGAAACAATGTTGTGGTAGCACGTTTTGGAATCTAAGCAGGAAAAAACCAGTCGATTTGAGGGAGACATTTCTGAACAGGTTACTATTACTACGTGTTTCGGTTATTAAATGCTCAATATAGAGATGTCAGGCTTGCCCATGCATGGGGATCTTATGAATATTCATCAAATGTGACTACCAATGTGTGTTCAGCTAGACTATTGTAACGATCAATATTTCAACGTAGGTTTGGTCATTGCGGAACTTATCAGGATATATCATTTCAGCATACAAGGAATTACCAGTATAAATGAATGTCACTTTCTATTGCACCACTTTAGGGCGGAGAAAACAGGAGCGATACTCAATTGGTGCTGATTGGCGGATAATTATTTGATGATGAAAAATGTATGCAAAGTACTGGTGGAGGTTTCTTGACTTGTTTAGCATAGGCATGAATCTGGAATGCCAATATATAGAAGAAACTATGTTGTTTTGTTACTTATTCCTTTCACATCTCACACATTCCATTTCCTCATTCTTTTTATTTCAAAGTAATGCCGATCTGTTAGCAAATAAAGTTTTTATAAATTGTCTGATAACTGTTCTTGTCGTATATAAGTATATGTTGAGATAATTTTGCGAATGACAACATGAGAACAGATGATTTTGAACCCATGAGTAGATACACGTTTATTTTTTAGTATATATAATATATTGTAGATTTTAGGGCCAGTCCACTATGATGGTTAATTTATAAAGGTTTAATTTACAATGTCATGGTCCACTATTTGATACAGGCTGCTATGGAACAACTGACAAAAATTTGATTCGTGTTTTATGGCCCTACATGCGCTAAGTGCGCTCTAGAATGCTTCGTACGAAACCACGAATTATCGTTTACCTGCATTACCGTCCACAACTATTTACTTGCTTAAGGCAGCTAACGACCGACCATTATTTACTATTCTCCACACACTTGGCATTATTAAAAATTAAGTTTGAACAATAAAAATATCAATAAAATATCAATACATGGATTAAAAATGGATGGGACTTGAGAAAACTCGCAGTAATATTCCATCTTAACTAATATTGAACGAACCCATCGTTTTTCTTAGTGGGCGTCTGTGACATCAATATCCCGAGTTGTTATCGCTGTATCGTGAGAGGTTTAGCTCCCTCTAAAGTCTGCCTTTGATGTCGTTGATTATTTCTGCTTCTGGAATCCGTGCTTTATCAACGATATCAATCGTTTCCAGTCGTTATCGTTCCATTGCATTTCATATTTTTTTCTCGCTGTTCCGTTATCTAGTCTCATCTCTCGCCATCCCTTTCCGTCCCCGTCCGTACAACCTGAATACAGTTGCATACCCAAAACGTTCATTTTGAGGTCGTTCATAGCTTCAACCTCAACCCACTCGACTACTGGTTTTGGAGGAGAGATCAAATTCAAAGTCTACGAACGCAAGCCAACGACGATTGAACACGTGGAGAAACGCAATGTACAATCGCAACATAAAAAGCAAGAACAAACTTATATATGAAGTTGCAAGCGTCATCCTGAGGGTTCAGTTCAGCGCACATATGAATGGGCCCCGTATCAAACCTGCACTCTATCTTCTTGTCATTTGATGTATCAAAATATGGCATGGATAGTTTCCTTGGCGATATTTAGATAACTATTCTGAAATATAATTTACAAATTTACAAATACAAATTCCCGAACTGACACAGACTTCAAGTAACCATTAGGTTTAAAAGAAATAAGATACATGGAAACCATCAAAATGCGGCAAGGAAACCATCGTTGATATGTTATGATACATTAAATGACAAAGTTAGGTTACAGGCTCGATATGGGACCCATTCGTGAGTGCGCAGGATGGAACCCTACAGGATGACGCTCGCAACTACACACAGAAGCTCTTTCTTGCTCATTTCTGAAGCGACAGCGCAGAGCGGTTTATCCAGATGTTCAATCGTCGTTGGTTTGCTTTCGTGGACATTGGGTTTCATCTCTCCTAAAACCAGTAGTCGAGTCGGTTGAAGTTGAGGCTGTGAGCGACCACAGGATAAACGTTTTGGGTAAGTAATTTTATTCAGATTGTAAGGACGGGGTCGGACGTGAGACGGCGAGAGATGCGACTCGAAAACGGAAAAGCGTGTGAAAAGATGAACTGCTATGGGATGGTAAGGAGGAGTCTTGAGAATGGAGCGGCAGGCGAGAGAACGACCGGAGAGAGTCAGTCGAAAATGAGAAAAATATTCAATCTGTGGTTACGCAACTAATGAAGAAACATGTTGAATGGGAATAAAATGTCTCACAACATACTGAGATGACATCCTGCTCTTTGTTCCGTTTAAAGTACGGCTGAAGAGTACAGCAGATGATTTAAGAAAAATATTATGCTCCATTGTCCACCATTGCGTTATAAATGTTAAATGAATTTTTGATGTTACTTCAAAATATTTTCCTGATCTTCACCTCAGCCTAATTGAGATGGCAATGCCCTGGTTTCCCGCCGTATTTCACGTTTTCCCAAAGCTCGTTCAATACTTTGGGATATTTGTGAGAATCAGATGATTGTCAATCAGAATTTTGGTAATCGTTTTCCCGTAAAACAACAGTTTTGCAGCCTTCCACAATGTCGCCTAATTACAGGCTATCATCGGACTAATGCACCGTGTCAACATTTAATGATAGGCCTATTGAAAACCAGGAGGGCGGTACGATGACTAAGAATAAATTAGGGCAGCGGAGAAGATTAGATCTTTAGTTCAACAAGCATTAAAATGTATAATACTTTACAAGCACCCTTCAGTAGAAAGAGAATAATGGTAGTGGGGTTAGAGTGTAGAAATGTTATGGATTAAATAACTCGATGTTAAAATAACGTTCTGTTCATGTGAATATTGAAATACACAATATGATATTGCTGTCAATATTATTGGAGCGTGGCAAACTCTTTGCATTTCAGAGACGAACAAAACTAACCTACAATCCAAAATAATTGGGGCTATTCTCATACGTTTTGTTATTTCAATAATAGATTGAATTTTACCATCGATAGGGACGTATATTCAAATGAATAAATGCAACTGCAAAATATTTACTATAGATTTCTTTTAATTTGAAACAATGTCATGGTCCACTAATGGACAGACGCAGCATTCCTCCTGTTTTGCCGTCTGGATCTATTCAGTTCAGTATGTTGCTGGGCAGCTCTGAACCTGCAGAACCTCTCCAATAGTGCGCTCCTTTGAGCCTCATTCTCGAGCGGATTGAAGACAGAAAGTGGAGATAAGAGAACGACTGGTTGGCCTGGGGAGAGACACTTGAACGTGGGAGTCTGTGTGAACTGTAGCGGCACTTGCTCGGTTGGAGTGTAATAGTGCAAGGCTGGAGTTGTGCTTACATTGCTTGCATTTGCGACGACGTTCGACGAAGACTTTCAGTAGAGTATGTACTCTGATGCAGGAAATAAATTGAACTTTGTCGGTCGTGATAGTCTTTTAAACTTAGATACAATTAGAGTACAGCAACACTGATCATACTGCCAAGAAGTTTAGATACACTTTATTTTTTTGTTCAAAAAAATATACGAATTTTTGAACGGTAAATCCTCCGTGGATTAATCGAAGACGTTTTAGGATTACTATGAAGTTGCTTGTTATTAGTTATGAAGTGAAGCACTCAAAGATTTATGCTGAAATGATGGCTGATCTTTCAATCGTGGCACACTGCGGATGTTGATATCAATTATTAGCCTAACTTATACAACATAAATAAATATTGATCAAATTAAACGAGACTGAGATTTAGCCTCGAATATGCACTGAAGGAATACATAAAGTTTTGAATCTGAGCTGTAAAGTCACCATATACAACGTATCTTCAGAGTATTAGATCATTGAACGAAGGTACATCAGGAGGTATTACACACATCTTGTAGTCGGACATGAAGAGATAAGCCTCGTCGGAAATGTCCTGGCCTGATTTTTCAAACTTGCCCGCGGTTATGTTATATTAAAGAGAACACAGTTGTGCCATACTATGATACATTCTGTTTCTCAACTCGGGACTTTTCTGGAACATTTTTCTATATGTGTTCTGGTAAAATGTTTGCTCCAGTTATCACAGAGCTACTCCTGTTTGAAACTCATTTAGTTAAATGAATACAGTATGTGCAGAAGTATCATTTTATTCTCTCTCAATTCAGATGCCAAACCAATCCTACAGTCTCACACAGAGAAAATGTAACACTAATTTCCCGACATAATTTCGAATAACTACACTTCAAAAATTTTGAATTACTGCTTTCCATTTGACACGAGTTCTTTCTGGGTCACATATTCCGATAGACACACACAGTCGGTCAACGAGTCATATAGTATTATCTGCATATATCCCTCGTTGCGAGAAAAGAAATGCAAGAGGTTTTGACAGTTTTTGTATAAAAGCAGATACATGATACAACGTTTTTTTTATGCAACGGTGTCCCATCATGACAATCAGTTCGCATGTGAAAGCATTCACACAATATTTTGTGAAATTATCTCATTTTGTACCGAAAATTCAGTCAAAGATCTAGATATATTCGTGCGCAATACAATGAAGCAACTATCTTTCATATGCAAGTTAACTGACATTTTTAGTATGTTTGACAAACTTACCTACAACGGTGAACATGAACAATCATTCATAAGTTAACGCCGGACAAACGCGCTGGAACGTTAATATAAGGTTTGAGTTGATCTATTGGAATGTCACCAGGTCATTTGTGTACAGCTGAGCAGCACCTTGGACTTGCCGCGAATATATCTATTTGAGTGGAAATATTTAGTTATTCCTAATTTTCAAATATTAGGAATAACGCATCATGCCGTATCAACATGGTCATTATGAACATTTCAAACAATATATCAATTTCTTAATATTTTGTTTACAAATAATTTCTAAACGTTTCCCGACCAACGACCATTTTATTGAGATCTCCGATGCACATGTTTGTGTGAATCTAAAATAAATAAAAAATTCAAATGAAAATCTCACATAAACCATATTTCAAGGCTGCGGTTGATTATATAGAATATGTAAACCTAAATACTAAGCATTTTATTGGCCCACATCATTTATACTGTCGGCCTAAATGCAGAATGTTCTGTAAAGCACAGAGCAACATTCCATTGTTTAACTGGACCCACTGTTTTCTATTTTTTATTCCACACCGCCGATAGTTTGACAGGGTAAATACAAGATATATATTTATTTGTGAACAGTTCTTTCTTTTCAGAGTCTCACGCACACTGGACATATGAAACAGCCGGCGAACACACCAAAGAATCACTAAATTTATTGGCTTAGTCTCAATTTGACGGGAATAACTTCTCCATAATATCACGGATATCACACATGTCGTAAGTTTTTATTTGCTGACATTTGGTTTGCAGGACCACCGCAGCAGATTATTGCGGAGGTTCGAACATGGACGCAGCTGGGCGAAATGACCACGGCTCAGCACTATTTCAGACCCCCTTGCAACTGGAGTTCTAGTATTTTTCTATTTGTTTGCTGTGCAATGTGGCGTTGCTCTTCCTTGCTGCAACTGCCACTGCCTCCGAGGGCTTCTTTTTCTAACCTAACATGAGGGAATATGGGGTTGTTCAACACTCGTGGATGCGAGGTAATGCCAGATTAAAGTGAACAAGTTGTCAAACTTTACCGGAGCCACCGACGCAAGTCTCTGCTAGATCCTCCGTAGCGCTCGAAGTAATAGAGAGTTAGTCTAATTCACAGAGAAACGTGTATAAAACACAAAAAAGTATTCTGGTACCTCGTAATTGAGACCAAGCTAATGTCGACTTGTGATCCGTAGGTAAGTTTGAAATTTATTTCATATAAATCAGTTTTGTGTAGAACACCCTGCACACGTGAAGAATCAGGAGAAGGCTCTAAATCTGAAATTATTATTTTATGAGGTAGGACTTTTTCATTTCTATGTAATTTCATGAAATGTAATCCTCGCAGTTGTGTATAATCCTGTTAATAAGAAGATTTAAACATAAATTTTGAATTCAATTTTCTGGAACATATCAAAGTATATTACCGGAATATTCGTTTTAAATATTCAGTGGACCAATGAAGACCTTCTTACCTGCTCACGAGACCAGGCAATGCA
>SDVV010016751.1:0-14161 GCA_016164225.1 Gammarus roeselii | reverse complement strand
CATAGCAAGAACACCTACATGACGAAGCTGAACATCAGCAGAAAAGAAAGCAAAGCACTCGTCATAGCAAGAACACCTACATGACGAAGCTGAACATCGGCAGAAAAGAAAGCAAAGCACTCGTCATAGCAAGAACACCTACACGACGAAGCTGAACATCGGCAGAAAAGAAAGCAAAGCACTCGTCATAGCAAGAACACCTACATGACGAAGCTGAACATCAGCAGAAAAGAAAGCAAAGCACTCGTCATAGCAAGAACACCTACATGACGAAGCTGAACATCGGCAGAAAAGAAAGCAAAGCACTCGTCATAGCAAGAACACCTACATGACGAAGCTGCAGATACAGTATTCTTAAGGTACAGTATTCTTAAGTTGTACAGTGCATTTGTCAGAACACATCTTCGGTACTCAGTGCAATTCTGGCCTCCATATCTTACGAAATATGTTATTGAGTTAGAGAAGGTTCAACGTAGAGCTACCAAACATATCCTTGTACGAATGTCCAAACATGTCCAAACATATCCTCGTACGGGTTATTGCTGCTCAATAACCCGTACGGATACAACCTTCCCGATATCCACTTTACTCACTAGAGAAGCGTCGAGTTAGCGATGACATGATCTAAGTGTGGAAGTTTATGAAGGGCAAGGAACACGTCGACCAAACCATCCTTGTTACTCTAGATGCAAACGGAGTGTGCAGGAATAATGGTTACGAAATCTTTGGCAACCGTTTCACATCAGGCATATCGCGTAACTTCGTCACGCTTGGGAGCTGTAAGCAGCCAAGCAATCGAAGTGTTCAAGTCACGGGGAAACAAATTCTACCAGAATTGCTGGTAATTGCCTTCCGTTTGTTGCTCGTTTCAGACACATTGCCCGGTATTAGTGCCAGCATGTCATTTGGGAAAAAATACATCAAACATTGACGCCAGTACGGTTAAAATAGAGACTGGTATTATCACTAGCACGGTTATAATGGTACCAGACATTGACACATGCTCGTCGCAAGACGCTGTTTAGCATGGACACCGGCCACCAATGGTTTGACGAACAATGAAACTGGGTCCAATTAAAATCAACATCCTGTGTCGGGGGTTTTCTCTTCAGGGGCTTATTTGAGTTGTTACCGTTAAGATACATGTTTCTCTCTTAGACGTTCTACCTTAGAATTGATCTCCCTTCTATTAAAAGGCAAACTAGTGATTGATATTTAATATGCCTGTTGTTATCTTCTATCGCTTGAACACACTTGTAGACACTCGTATACATCTGCCGCTAGGCCAACAGCTGTGGATATGTCCACAGCTGCCGCTTGGCCTACAGCTGTAGATATGTCCACAGCTGCCGCTTGGCCAACAGCTGTGGATATGTCCACAGCTGCCGCTAGGTCTTAGCCTTTCTACCGCCAACTAAAGTAGGCAATTTATTAGCAAAGGACCGTAAAACTGGTGCAAAGGAAATCAATTAGAACTTTGGTCGCTATTTCCCTGAGTATATTTGAAATACTTTTCAGGGGAAAGTTTGTCCTCTACGGTTTCAATCAAATGAGCGGCAACTTGAAGTTTGCCGGGAGTTTTTTAGGTATTCATTGACTTGGAATAAAACGAGTCGATAAACATGTAAATATATATTTGATATTTGCACGAATGTTTGTAGAATTGCAAACGGCTGTGTGTCTATACCTGCATACATACTTACATTCCCATTGCAGAGATGTTGGAATACAAACTTCGAAGCAACGAATTGCAAATGGCTGTGTGTCTATACCTGCATACATACTTATATTCCAATTGCAGAGATGTTGGAATCAAAACTTCGAAGCAACGAATTGCAAACGGCTGTGTCCGTACTTGCATACATACTTGCATTCCCATTGCAGAGATGTTGGAATACAAACTTCGAAGCAACGAATTGCAAACGGCTGTGTGTCTATACCTGCATACATACTTATATTCCCATTGCAGAGATGTTGGAATCAAAACTTCGAAGCAACGAATTGCAAACGGCTGTGTGTCTATACCTGCATACATACTTACATTCCTATTGCAGAGATGTTGGAATAAAAAATTCGAAGCAAAGAACTAATATTACGGATTGCACATGTATTTAAATAGAGTATATATTGAGCTGAAGTACTACGCGCCGTCGTCTCATAGCATACTGTAAACATTTAATTAGCAACACACTGTTTAAACGTTTGATGCTTGGATAGGACTAAGCGGAAATAGACCTCCGTATAAAAATAAATAAATAAAAATATTTATTCATACATGAAGAGTATGGTATTCATGTAATCTTAAAACTATACATAAATGTACACAAATGTGAAGTACGTATAACTTCAACCTATTGTGAGGGAGGCGGCGCTGGCCGAGTGTCTTGGCGACTCATCACGTACGGTCTCATGGTAGGAATACTAAGTACCTCCTGCTCTGTAACCGACTACCTCTATGCCACCCTAAACATATGCACAGAATGTTCCCATAAGTTGAGTAGGAGCGCAGACTTGTGTTGCCTTCTTTCATAAATAAACACGGAGAGGATTTAACTCCTATCAGTACAATGTTGACACTTTTACGAGAAACCTCTCCTCTAAAAGTTGACCTCCTAACAAAAAGGTTGACTTCTTATCGGTTTACCTTGTAATGTAGTTATGATTTGTAACAGTATAGTTCTTGTAGTTTTGTTTGTTGTAGTGAGGTCTGTGCGCCTTAGTTCCTGCCAATGACGTCATCGCTGGTACGTAGGCAGGTCCAAACAGGTGAGGGCGTCTGCGTCTTGCCATTGGCCAATTCAAAGCCGATTATCGAAGCCAGGGACTACTGCCGAGTACAGGGAGGGTAACAAGTAGGGCGCTGCTAGGAGGCAACGGTTGAGGTTGGGCAGGAGCCTTACCGCTGAGTCAAGGTCGAGGTTAGGCAGGAGCCTTACCGCTGAGTCAAGGTCGAGGTTAGGCAGGAGCCTTACCGCTGAGTCAGGGTCGAGGTTAGGCAGGAGCTTTACCGCTGAGTCAGGGTCGAGGTTAGGCAGGAGCCTTACCGCTGAGTCAGGGTCGAGGTTAGGCAGGAGCCTTACCGCTGAGTCAGGGTCGAGGCTAGGCAGGAGCCTTACCGCTGAGTCAGGGTCGAGGTTGTGCAGGAGCCTTACCGCTCAGCAGGGTCGAGGTTGGGCAGGAGCCTTACCGCTGAGTCAAGGTCGAGGTTAGGCAGGAGCCTTACCGCTGAGTCAGGGTCGAGGTTAGGCAGGAGCCTTACCGCTGAGTCAGGGTTGAGGTTGTGCAGGAGCCTTGCCGCTCAGCAGGGTCGAGGTTGGGCAGGAGCCTTACCTATGAGTCAGGGTCGAGGTTAGGCAGGAGCCTTACCGCTGAGTCAGGGTCGAGGTTAGGCAGGAGCCTTACCGCTGAGTCAGGGTCGAGGTTAGGCAGGAGCCTTACCGCTGAGTCAGGGTCGAGGTTGTGCAGGAGCCGTACCGCTCAGCAGGGTCGAGGCTGAGCAGGAGCCGTACCGCTCGGTCAGGGTCGAGGTTGGCCAGGAGCCTTACCGCTAAGTCAGGGTCGAGGTTGGGCAGGAGCCTTACCGCTGAATCAGAGAGCCAAACCTGATCACTGAGCCAGAAGGCCTACGGAAGAAGGACGGCTGTTTGGCGGAGACTGGTTCAAGAATGAGCTCATAGATTGATTCGATGCTTTACCAGGAGGCTTCTGGTCCGAAGCGATTATCTTGAGGCATCGTCCAACCCTGCGATACGGGAGTCACCGTCAGGGCTCTAAGCCGGCCTTGCATTTGCCCCGGTCGGCCAGCAATAGCGGAAGTAACTGTGATTTTGTGCCATGTCCTTTAATGATATACCTCATCGCATGACTCAAGTACAAACCTTCAAGTGTTGAACTACCTGGTGAAAGTGTCATTCTGTGCTAGTGTATACTCATGCGTGTATTACTTGTTCTCGTTTGAGGCATTGTTTTTTTTCGCATTGCAATGGTTATGCATGTTTACGATTGATTCAAGGCTGGTGTGGTTTGTCATGTAGGCCTCTCTAAGGTTCCTTTTAATCTGACTGTGTTCTGAATCCGATGCGTCTCCAGTCAATCATATTTAATTCGTTTAATAAATAAATTGTGTATCGCCTCTAGAAAGAATTATCACCCATTCAATTCAATATTTCCATCTTTTTATCTCCTTAATTCGCTTTCACCTCGCCTTCTCTAACACGATCCCTCTATTCTTCACTTTTTGATTTCTATTTTATTACAACCACTTATCGATTGACCAGTTAATGATTGACCAATTTTTGACTGTCCTCTTATCGCTTAACCTCAAATTGAAATGGTTGACCTCTTATCGCAAAGGCTGACCCCACACAGATTGACCTCTGATCGAATAGGTTGACCTATAATTTATTGATCTCTCATCGAAAATGTTGATCTCAAATCGATTGACTTGTTATCGAAGAGTTAACTCTGTTAAATAACGGAAGTCCAGAAAATTCTAAATCACAGTACGTATCAATCGTAAAAGAATAATAGCAAAATGATTCCATATGATTCCATTTCGGAGCCCTTGAGCCTAACACACCCATTGGTACCCAACTCAGTTTCCTTTCCCGCTCGCTGGTATCCATCTCTGCGCCGTGTTTCTCGCCCCCTGATTCCCAAGCATGAACCACCGTTATCGTCACCTGGTGTCTTTCCATGAACCACCTATCTTTGAGCCGCCAGTCGGGCCACCTGGTGTCCATCACTGTAGCCATCGGCTCTTCTCTACCACTGGATTCCCGAGAGGCAGCTGGCTCGGCCAAAACCGATCTCCAATGACAGCCACTTGAAGGGCCCCAAATGGGGTTAGCTGAAGTTTGAAGAGTTCCCAGTCCACCACACGAATAAATGTCCGAAAGCTTGTCCGTGGCTTGGATCTAGTAAGGTACGTGTGTGTGTGTGTGCGGGTGTGTTTGTGTGTGTGTGTGTATGCGAGTGTGTTTGTACCTGCGTATGCGGACAGTAGGAAAGATCTTAAATAAACTTTGGGACGCTCGCCCAGCATTGACTTACGTAAACATTGAACACTGCACGGCGACTTAGGGCCAAAGAATGATCTTTAAATATCTATCAATATGAAAATATCACTGGACTTGTTTGAAAAAAGGACGCTGCTATACACTTGTTCATGATCAAAAATTGTATTCATTGTAATATCATCGCATTACATTGATATGAAAATAGCAAAAGGTTAATCTCGCATCCTAGGACAATATCAGCGACATGTAGCTGAATAAGTCCTTCTAAGAAGCAGTACTTGAGAGCAACGGAAGGGAACTGACAGAAGCCAGCTTTAAGTGGTTTTCTTCAGATAGTGAACGCGACCAGTTCCATCCACGATGCCTCGCCGCTCTCTCACAGTAAACAGAAGGTGGGTTCTTCATGTTTGAACGCGACCAGTTCCATCCACGATGCCCTCGCCCTGCCCTGACAGTAAACAAAAAGTGGATTCTTCAAGTTTGAACGCGACCAGTTCCATCCACGATGCCCTCGCCCTGCCCTGACAGTAAACAAAAAGTGGATTCTTCAAGTTTGAACGCGACCAGTTCCATCCACGATGCCCTCGCCCTGCCCTGACAGTAAACAAAAAGTGGATTCTTCAAGTTTGAACGCGACCAGTTCCATCCACGATGCCCTCGCCCTGCCCTGACAGTAAACAAAAAGTGGATTCTTCAAGTTTGAACGCGACCAGTTCCATCCACGATGCCCTCGCCCTGCCCTGACAGTAAACAAAAAGTGGATTCTTCAAGTTTGAACGCGACCAGTTCCATCCACGATGCCCTCGCCCTGCCCTGACAATAAGTCAGAGGTGGGTTTTTCTGTTACTTGTTACAGAATAATCCGGGATTTGTCCCCGAACCCTGCAAATCTACTTAGACAGATAGTAGCAGCTTAGGATTTTTCTGTGTATAAGACGTCCTACACAAATATCAGTGGGTGACTTCCCCTTCTCATGTAGCCATATAATCCTACACCGATCGCAGTGTTAGTCCAACTGTCCCATCTCTCACACCAATATTCATACGCGGAGAACTTCGTGTGACTCGTTTCCTAAGCCGTTCTGCCAGATCGCAGTGTAGAACTTTCATTCTTCCACCCAACTCTACCTAAAAGGATAGTAGAGTGTTTCTCTTCCCATAAGTCGTGTAGCTCCCAAATCTAAGTGAGTAACTTCCCATTTCTTGCAATATATCTTCCTACGCGGATAGCAGGTAGATACCCTTCTTCCCCCCCCCCCCCCCCGAAGTTGTTGTCCAGATCACAGTGTATAATTCTGCCATTGCCACCCAAATGATGCTTCGTGGGCAGCACAGTGTGACTGTTTCCTCCAAGTCGTTCTGTCCAGATAGCAAAGTGTGGCTGGTTCCGGTCACTTCGAAAAGCCCCAATAGTTGAGAGCAGTTCATGTCGGAGTGAGGTCCAGGAAGCGTCGCCCAACTCCGACCAACTTCCCCCGCTCCGGACGAGACTTTGCAAGGGACTCTCCAAAGATCCTAGACGCTGGGGAGATTAGACAGAGTGCCCAGGATAAACCGTTCCAACTGAGGGACGATGTTGTCGCGGATGCCAAACCCGTAACATGTATAACTTGCATCTTATAGGCTAGTCAGTTTACAATATATTTCCAGACTAATCACTAAGGATTTATAGTGATATTGTGACCTTGCAAGCTGGAATAAATCATTCGTGTCCATAGTTGATTGAACAACTCAAACTCACAGATTGGGGAATCAGTCAACTACATCCTAATTTTCGTCTCACTTATGCGATATTACCGTCTCGAAAAATGCTTGCTTATCAAATATGGCACAATTAACTCACATATTAGAACATCGGCGAAAATATGGCACATCACTTCAGGTTGGTGATTGATTATTGATAAACTATTGTAATATTTTACCAACCTCCTCTCTCATCCATTCTCATTCCAACCTCTTCCATCCCTTCTCATCCCCAACCTCCTCTCTCATCCATTCTCATCCCAACCACTTCCATCCCTTCTCAACCCCCGTCTCCTCTCTCATCCATTTTCATCCCGACCTCCTCTCTCATCCCTTCTCATCCCAACTTCCTCTCCCATTCTTTCTCACCCCAACCTCCTCTCCCATCCCTTCTCATCCCAACCTTCTCTCTAATCCCCTCTCATTCCAACCTCCTCTCCCATCCCTTTTCATCCCATCCCTTCTCATACCAACCTCCTCTCCCATCCTATCTCATCCTAATCCTCCCCTCACATCCCTTTTCATCCCAACCTCCTCTCCCATCCCTTCTCACCCCAGCCTCCTCTCCCATCCATTCTAATCCTAACCTCATCTCCCATCCCTTCTCATTCCAGCCTCCTTTCCCATCCCTTCTCATCCCAGCCTCCTCTTTCATCCCTTCTCATCCCAACCTTCTCTCCCATCCTTTCTCATCCCAACCTCCTCTGCCATCCCTTCTCATCCCAACCTCCTCTCTAATCCCTTCTCATTCCAACCTCATCTCCCATCCTTTTTCAACCCAACCTTCTCTCCCATCCCTTCTCTTACCAACCTCCTCTCACATTTCTTCTCCACCCAATCCTCCTCTCCCATCCTTTCTCATCTCAACCTCATTTCACATTACTTCTTATTTCAACCTCCTCTCCCATCCCTTCCTATTTCAACCTCCTCTTCCATCCCTTCTCGTCCCAATCCTCCTCTCCCATCCCTTCTCATCCCAACCTTCTCTCTCATCCCGTCTCATCCCAACCTCCTCTCCCATTTATTCTTATGTCAACCTCCTCTCCCATCACTTCTCAGACCAATCCTCTCCCATCCCTTCTCAACCCAAACTCCTCTCCCATCCCTTCTCATTCCAACCTCCTCTCCATCCCTTTTCATTCCAACCTACTCCCTCATCCCTTTTCATTCTAACCTCCTCTTCCATCCCTTCTCATCCCAACCTCCTCTCCCATCCCTTCTCAGTCCAACCTCCTCTCCCATCCCTTCTCATCCCAATCCTCCTCTCCCATCCCTTCTCATCCCAACCTTCTCTCCCATCTCTTCTCATTCCAACCTCCTCTCCCATCCCTTCTCATCCTAATCCTCCTTTCCCCATCCCTTATCATCCCAACCTCCTCTCCCATATCTTCTCATCCCAACATCCTCTACCATCCCTTCTCATCCCAACCTCCTCTCTCGTCCCTTCTCATCCAAACCTCCTCTCCCATCCCTTCTCATTCCAACATCCTCTCCCATCCCTTCTCATCACAATCCTTCAAGTTCAGTTATTCCTGTCAGGAGCCCTTCAATTTCTCATCTGGTGGCCGACTATCCAAAGCAGAGTATCCATAGTATGCTTCTCTGCTGGCCATCTGTCCAAAGCAGATTATCCCTGGCATGCGGTTGGCCGTATATCCACAACAGAGTATTCATGGCATACCTCGGTTGATCGTCTATCCAAAACAGAGTATCCGTAGCATGTCTCGGTTGACCGTTATCCACAACAGAGTACCCATGGCATGCGTCGGTTAGCCGTCTATCCGAAGAAGAGTATCTATGGCTTCTTGTTATTTGACATGCCTCTCGTATCCACAACAATCTCCTTCGCAAAGATAACACGAGGCAACTTTGGTGCAACTTGAATCTGTTCTCAAGAGACGAGCTTGGACGATCAGGCTTAAGAGGAGATGCAATGAAAAAATAAACCATCGCTTCATGGTCAGCTCCTCAAAAGTTGCGCTGTCGTGGGAACTTCCATCGGAAATAGTTCCCTCTTGAGGCTGCGGCACGTTCCCTCCAAGTGTGTCTAACTAGTGGAATATTGGAATGCTTCCTAAGCTAATGAAATAAAAGAAGACTCAACCTAACTTATACACTTGAACGTAACTTGTATGTGCATAGCAAAAAACGGCGGTAGAGACTTTGAGAAATATGACGTCACAGTCCACGCTCGGGATTCCTTTCACTTTGTATAGCGGTTCTGAGCACAGATTCCTAATCTGAAATTTAGCTAAATGAAAGTCGATAAGGTGACCACATTAACATGATTTCTTAGTGAAATATTTCTGTCTTCCAAAGGGGATAGCGAGACAATCAAATTTTAAGCGATGTTCTACGTTACCTCATTCTGACCATTAGTAAATTGGGCTGAAGATGCATGAGGCTGGAAGCGGTTGTGCGACGTGATAGCAATATATGCCAGTAAAAATCAGGAAATCTTCATTTTAAAAATTCAAATGACATTTATTAGTGCAGGAGTACTGTTAGGATGAAATTACTCAAGCTCTTAGTTAGCCTAGGCGTCAGTTCCTCATTCAGGGACGCAGTGTACTCAGTAATGTACTACACTTAGACGTTCTGCTTTTTCAGAAATGGGCTCTACAGCTTGTAGGGTGTGCCGTGTTCTCATCAATCGGTGATGCTACCCATGAAGTGCGCCGTGTACTCATCAATTTGTTATGCTACTCTTAAGAGGCGCCGTGTACTCATCAATGTGTTATGCTACTCTTAAGATGCGCCGTGTACTCATCAATGTGTTATGCTACTCTTAAGAGGCGCCGTGTACTCATCAATGGTTTATGCTACTCTTAAGATCCGCCGTGTACTCATCAATGTGTTATGCTACTCTTAAGATGCGCCGTGTACTCATCAATGTGTTATGCTACTCTCAAGATCCGCCGCGTACTCATCAATGTGTTATGCTACTCCTAAGATCCGCCGTGTACTCATCAACCGGCTATGCTACTCTTTAGGCGCATGTACTCAGCAATGTGTTATGCTACTCGTAAGGTGCGCCGTGTACTCATCAATGTGCTATGCTAATCTCAAGGTGCACCGTGTACTCACCATTGTGCTATGCTATCGGAAGTTATTCCGTGTACTCAGTAATGTGCTATGATATCGTAAGTTATTCCGTGTACTCAGCTATGTGCTATGCTATCATAAGTTATTGCGTGTACTCAGCCATGTGCTATGCTATCGTAAGTTATTGCGTGTACTCAGCAATGTGCTACGCTATCGGAGGTTATTGCATGTACTCAGCTATGTGCCATGCTATTGTAAGTTATTGCGTGTACTCAGCTATGTGCTGTGCTATCGTAAGTTATTGCGTGTACTCAGCTATGTGCTATGCTATCAGAAGTTATTGCGTGTACTCAGCTATGTGGTATGCTATCGTAAGTTATTGCGTGTACCCAGCTATGTACTATGCTATCGTAAGTTATTGCGTGTACTAAGCTATGTGCTACGCTATCGTAAGTTATTGCGTGTACTCAGCTATGTGCTATGCTATCGTAAGTTATTGCGTGTACTCAGCTATGTGCTATGCTATCGTAAGTTATTGCCTGTACTCAGCTATGTGCTATGCTATCGTAAGTTATTGCGTGTACCCAGCTATGTGCTATGCTATCGTAAGTTATTGCGTGTACTATGCTATCGTAAGTTATTGCGTGTACTCAGCTATGTGCTATGCTATCGTAAGTTATTGCGTGTACTCAGCAATGTGGTATGTTATCGTAAGTTATTGCGTGTACCCAGCTATGTGGTATGTTATCGTAAGTTATTGCGTGTACTCAGCAATGTGCTATGCTATCGTAAGTTATTGCGTGTACTCAGCAATGTGCTATGCTATCGTAAGTTATTGCGTGTACTCAGCAATGTGCTATTTTATCGTAAGTTATTGCGTGTACTCAGCAATGTGTTTTAATTCTTGCACTCATCAAGTTGTTTTAGGTCAAGCAATAAGCGTTGTGAAGAACCAAGATTCTTCATTCGGTGGGAAGTTTTTTCTGATGTGTGCCGCATGCGTTCCGCAAAATCGACTCATGTCTATACAAAAACTCTTTATCTCCGGCATCTAAATATCTCTGCGTATAGACATCAGTGTGCTCTAAATGAATATTTAATTCAGTCTCCATATTTTATGAAAAATAAAACTGTTTTCCTTAATTTCGCATTCGGTGGAATTCTAATTCTTACCAAGAATTGAAGGCCATCAACATTGGATATCATGTAAGTCAGCCTTCTGGGAATCCTTCAGTATTGCTGTAACACGGTACTCTGGTCCATTACAAGCCTCAGTTTTTAAGGATGAGTTTTAAACATGTTGAAGCCGTAGCACTTCACTGTGCTTGAACGCTGGTATCAGTTAAAGTTTCCTGTCTTAGACAGCGGCTCGTGTTACCGATGATTCACCAGGCTTCTGTGGAGGAGTAAACCTGCTCGCAAAGGATACACTTTCCAAAATAAAAACGTTACACGTGTGATGTCTCGAGGCTGTTCCTCAAACAAACAAGGGAGGGATACACAAGGCTTTGTATACCAGGACTTGGCTGCAACAACGGCGGGAAGAAGCAATGGTGAGACCTGACGAGGAGATGACGGCTCTAACTATTCTTGACCGTAACCGACGAGATCATCATCACTAATATCAACTCTCCATCAACATGTTCAGCTTCATGTAACCTTTCAGCGGGCAGGTATCTCGTTAGAGATTTGATTCTGTCTATCGCCAGACGATTTCATTCCTCTCTGGTGAACCCTTCTGTCTGCTAGAGGGCTAACATACCTGGCCTTCCACTAGAGTGAGGCTGAAGGGAGAACATCAACTGATCCCACCAAATGAACGGATGAGAAGACCTTCAAGGGAAGGGTCATCTTGAACAGTGCTCAAGAAGACCTCCAAGGCAAGGGTCATGCTGAACAGGGCTCAAGAAGACCTTCAAGAGAAGGGTCATGCTGAACAAGGCTCAAGAAGACCTTCAAGGGAAGGGTCATGCTGAATAGCGCTCAAGAAGACCTTCAAGGGAAGGGTCATGCTAAACAGCGCTCAAAAAGACCTTCAAGGGAAGGGTCATGCTGAACAGGGCTCAAGAAGACCTTCAAGGGAAGGGTTATGCTGAACAGCGCTCAAGAAGACCTTCAAGGGAAGGGTCATGCTGTACAGGGCTCAAGAAGACCTTCAAGGGAAGGGTTAGGCTGAACAGGGCTCAAGAAGACCTTCAAGGCAAGGGTTATGCTGAACAGGGCTCAAGAAGACCTTCAAGGGAAGGGTCTTGCTGAACAGGGCTCAAGAAGACCTTCAAGGGAAGGGTCTTGCTGAACAGGGCTCAAGAAGACCTTCAAGAGAAGGGTCTTGCTGAACAGGGCTCAAGAAGACCTTCAAGGGGAGGGTCATGATGAACAGGGGCTCAAATCAAAAATCTCTCTCCATAATTTCTAAACTCAGACAAGACGACAAAGAAGCGTGAATGAAGTCAAATATAAAAGTAATTATATAGAAAACGAATGATGTAATTGTTTTTCTGTGCTGCCATGTATTCTAAGAACATTTCAGCCCTGGGGTTGTTTTATAAACATGGATACACTTAGAGCGCATAACAGCGGATCAGATTTAAGCATGGGTATGGACGATTCATCAGCCACACCTGCGTGAAGCTTGATTAAATCAGATCGTTCAACTGTCGACCGTCTTCATCAATCCTTTCAATCCTATTGGATTTAACGCCAAACTTAGAAACCTGACAGTCACTAACTCATGTCTTGTTAGGAGGCCAGTCGATCGGCCCACTCCATTCATGACTAAAGTGTCAGATCACTCTATTGATGAATAAAGTGTCAGATCACTCCATTCACGATTAAAGTGTCAGATCATTCCATTGATGACGAAAGTGTCAGATCACTCCATCGATGACTAAAGTGTAAGTTCACTCCATTCATGACTCCAGTGTCAGATCACTCAATTCATGACTAAAGTGTCTGATCACTCAATTGATGAATAAAGTGTCAGATCACTCAATTCATGACTAAAGTGTCAGATCACTCCATTGATGAATAAAGTCCCAGATCACTCCATTGATGACCAAAGTGTCAGATTACTACACTCATGACTGCAGTGTCAGCTCACTCCATTCATGACCAAAGTGTCAGATCACTCTATTCATGACTTAAGTGTGTCAGCGCCGTCGATCAGAGCAGCCTGTCCTGTCGAGCATCAATTCGCTCAGGGCTGCCCATTTTAGGTTCGTCTAATGCAAGTTTTCTGCTCCGGCAGCTTTTTCGCTTAATGTTGTATTTTATATGAGGCGGAGAGCCTCGTGTTTTGCCCCGTTTACCCTTCGAGGAGTGATTAATGGACCCCGTCACCGGGTCACCCCCCCCTCTCCCCTACCGCAGTGTAGTGGTATGCGAGAGTATCTCGAGCCCCTCACAAACATTCCTAAGTGAAAGAGTATCATCAAACATGAAAAGCATTGTATGAAAGAATCCAACGGTAGATTGTTTAGTCGCTTACGCATGGCCCGCCTACATTCTTATTTCTCAGACTCATTTACTAGTAGAATTCCTATTATGCCGTTAGTGAAAAGTGACCTTACCTAAACTGGGTGATTCTTTAGAAGAATGTCCATTCGAAGGAACGTCTCGGAATGGATCGATCCTCTTTGGAACATTAACGCTTATTAGGGTCGCCTATAAGAGTATAGATTAATGCGCATTAGGGTTGCCTATAAGAGTATAGATTAATGCGCATTAGGGTCACCTATCAGAGTATAGATTAATGCGCATTAGGGTTGCCTATTAGAGTATAGATTAATGCGCATTAGGGTCACCTATCAGAGTATAGATTAATGCGCATTAGGGTCACCTATCAGAGTATAGATTAATGCGCATTAGGGTTGCATATAAGAGTATACAATAATGCGCATTAGGGTCGCCTATAGGAGTATAGATTAATGCGCATTATGGTCGCCTATAAGAGTATAGATTAATGCGCATTAGGGTCGCTAATAAGAGTATGGATTAATGCTCCTTAGGGTCGCCCATAAGAGTATAGTTTATTGCTCATTAAGCTCGCCTATAAGAGGATAGATTAATGCACCTTAGGGTCGTCTATAAGAGTAAAGATTATTGCGCATTAGGGTCGCCTATACGAGTATAGATTATTGCGCATTAAGGTCGCCTATAAGAGTGTAGATTAATGCGCATGAGGGTTGCCTATAAAAGTATAGATTAACGCGGATTAGGGTCGTCTATAAAAACGTAGAAATTATTTTACCATGATACCAAATTTTATATTTATTTATGAACAAAATTCTCCTACTTTAAAAATTGTAATTTTTCAGTGAGAACTGCGTAAATATCATTATATATTTGTGTATATA
>SDVV010016750.1:0-14161 GCA_016164225.1 Gammarus roeselii | reverse complement strand
TGTGACTCACGGTCCTCAACAGGCACATGACAGCACCCGACAGTGAAGTACCTGGCATAATGTGACTCACGGTCATCAACAGGTACATGACTGCACCCGACAGTGAAGTACCTGGCATAATGTGACTCACGGTCCTCAACAGGTACATGACTGCACCCGACAGCGAAGTACCTGTCATAATGTGACTCACGGTCCTCAACAGGCACATGACAGCACCCGACAGTGAAGTACCTGGCATAATGTGACGCACGGTCATCAACAGGTACATGACTGCACCCGACAGTGAAGTACCGGTCATGATTCATGCATCAACAATTGAGTAAATAACGCTAGCAAAATGACAGTATATCAAGTTACATAAACATGGCAATGCACAAATGATACGCACCACGTCTTTGCAGCATACAATGCTCGGTATTAACTTCCAAGCAAGAGTGTATAAATGAACATTAATATCTCACCAAGCTTTGGCCATGGTTGGTGGACACTTTCTAATTGTGTCATACGAGGGGGCACCAAGGCTCTAGTCAGCACTCTGCTCAAGATGGACCCATCAACCTAATCACAAATAGTTAAACAGGTCACGACGAAGTACAACGTTACATTATTGAACTATTCATCTATGGAATAATAGGTGAAGTCAACTGATCCTAATCATCCTTGACTTAGCACTGTTCACACTGGCTCCTAAAACCAGGTCGAGTAGAGAATGCCCAACATGTGGCGACACATTACGTTTGCTCACAAAATGTTTGTCACATGGATCATGAATTTTGAACTAACAAATTAACATGATATGATATGTAGGCGCGAGACGGAAAAAATCAAAATTGAATGAAGCCCTAAAAAATTGATTACGATTCGAGACTGTTTAATGAGAATATAGGGCGAAGAAACGGAGATGTTTGATGAGAATGTAGGGCGAAGGAACAGAGATGTTTGATGAGAATGTAGGGCGAAGGAACAGATGTTTGATGAGAATGTAGGACGAAGGAACGGAGATGTTTGATGAGAATGTAGGGCGAAGGAACGGAGATGTTTGATGAGAATGTAGGGCGAAGAAACGGAGATGTTTGATGAGAATGTAGGGCGAAGGAACGGAGATGTTTGATGAGAATGTAGGACGAAGGAACAGAGATGTTTGATGAGAAGGTAAGGCGAAGGAACGGAGATGTTTGATGAGAATGTAGGACGAAGGAACAGAGATGTTTGATGAGAAGGTAGGGCGAAGGAACGGAGATGTTTGATGAGAATGTAGGGCGAAGGAACGGAGATGTTTGATGAGAATGTAGGGCGAAGGAACGTACATGTTTGATGAGAATGTAGGGCGAAGGAACGGAGATGTTTGATGAGAATGTAGGGCGAAGGAACGGAGATGTTTGATGAGAATGTAGGGCGAAGGAACGGAGATGTTTGATGAGAATGTAGGGCGAAGGAACAGAGATGTTTGATGAGAATGTAGGGCGAAGGAACAGAGATACATGTTACACGTTCTTCAATTTACGGTACCAAAATTTCTACACGCCTAACTTTAAACCGGCACAATTATTGTTTACGTTCAAGATTACCTCTACTGCAACTCACTCTTGTATATCTGCTCTCACTCTTGTATATCTGCTCTCACTCTTGTATATCTGCTCTCACTCTTGTATATCTGCTCTCACTCTTGTATATCTGCTCTCACTCTTGTATATCTGCTCTCACTCTTGTATACCTGCTCTCACTCTTGTATACCTGCTCTCACTCTTGTATATCTGCTCTCACTCTTGTATATCTGCTCAAACTGAATTTCATGTTTGAGGAGCTCTGTATTTCAAACAACCAATTTCGAGACACATCCCAAACTTCACCATTTTCGTTTGATTTTTTCATGGAGTTTGCTGTTAACGTTCAGAATCTAGCGGTTCCAAAGCGCAGTGCATGGCAAGGCACCAACTACTGCAACAAAATTGATGAAGTACAAGACTCAACAAACTAAACATCTACAGCACCAGATGATCTGCACCCAAGAGTGTTGACGTGTCCTACGGGCGGAGCCTGCCATGACTCACGTTCAGGCTCCAGTGGAAATGAGGCCCAAATCAAACCAAGAATATTGAATACTCATTCCGTAAGCACTTGTCTCCACTGCCAGATATATAACGGATCTGTGGAAGAGGGCAAACAATAAAGCTATTTTCAAGAAGGGAAGCAGGCAAAAGCCAGATAATTACAGACCAATAGTCTAACTTCTGGGGCCGGCAAGACCTTGAAAAAACGGAATAAAACAAGAATAACATGCCACCTATAATAAATAATTCTGATGAGGATACCAAGCATGGATTCAAAAGTTCATTGAGGCTGCCTTGCTAATCACCTTATTTTTTCAATTAGGTTGCCGAAATATATGATGAAAACCAAGCTTTCGACCTTGTCTATCGTGATTTCCAGGAAGCTTTCGATAAGGTGCCACATGACTGATTGATCTAAAAGGTGGAGGCCCTCTGTATAAATGGAAACATTTACAGGTGGCTCCGCAACTGGCTCACGGGCCACATACAACGGGTCTGAACAGGCCGAGGAAAAATATCTGTAGGCCATAATTACATTCGTAGTGCCTCAGGAGAGTGTTCTATGACCCTCTTTCTTTATACAGATACATACACTAGGCCGAAATCCCCCAGCCGATGGCAAGGAGCACCTCACACTCTCATACATTCTCACTCACACACCTTCGTCCTTTTGCGCCTAAGGGTCCGGCCGGGAAACCCCGCAACACATCCTCCGGGTCACGAGTGTATTTCGTGGTCAGTGTCGGCAGCAGGGCCGACAGTGTGACTGGCTTACCCCTGCGGCGTAATGACCGGGCCCCTTCGCCCACGACCATATCGTCTTTCAACGATATGCCTAGGGCGGGAAAGCACATCAGGGCAGCGTCAAAACTCCATTCACTCCTATCCAGTGCACACTTTCTCGCTTCCTCCACACTCACGTCTCTCCTTCCTAACGCCTGCTTTACACCATCCATCCACCCACCCAAACTTCGGTCTTCCTCTAGGCCCTACGACCACTCGCCTCTGCCTTCAACACCCTTTTCACCAATCTCTCTTCATCCGTCCTCACCATGTGCCCGAACCATCTCAGAACACGCGAATCGACTCTTTCCTCTAATTTTTTCACGATACCCGTTCTGATTCGAACCAAGTCGTTAGTGAACCTGTCTCGCAGCGTCACTCCAGCCATGCTCCTCAAACATGTCTTCTCGAAAACATTCAACCTTCATCTCTCCTCAGCTCTTACCCCCCAAGTCTCAGCTCCGTATAGCACAGTTGAGACAACGACACCCTCATACAGCCCTCTCTTTGCTTCCATCCCCAACGTTTTGCAGTTAATTACGCTCTTCAGTGCACCAAACACTTTACACCCATCCTTCACTTGCGACTTCACCTCAGTTTCCACTATTTCAAACTTCTCCACATGGAAGCCCAGATACCCTAAACACTGAACTTCTTCCAACAACTCTCCATTTAGGAGGACACTAATTCTGCTCGCATCGACAGTCCTCGAGCATCTAAGAACTTTACTTTGACCTACGTTCACTCGAAGCGCCCTCCTCTCACACACTTATCAAACTCAGGCACTAAACTACATAGCATCTCCTCTGAATCCGCCACCAGCGCCGTATCATCCGTAGCTTTGCGCACAGGCAGTATCGTAACCAATGACGGACAATAAACCGAGAAATTGACATCGCACACTGTTCTTCACATCTAAGCTTCAAAGTTTTCCAAGTTTCGATGTTATTGAAGCTTCTCGTTTTTTTGCCGTTTCAAAATAAGAGCTGGTCACCGCTCCAAGCCGAACATCGCTCCGAGACCGAATATCGTCTCGTAAAGGTTGAAGTTTTCAACTTGGAAAGATCAAACACTATCTCTTTCGAGCAAAATCGGTACCTCACCTCGGACGGATCCCCCGTGGGGGTATCCCAGGTTCACCCGCCTTCCCGCGAAGTCCTTGTTAAACACCAAAAAATTAATTTCTCTTTTGTGTAAATAAGCTTTGATAAGAAATATTCCTCCACCGTTCCCCCCTTTCAGTTGGTGGTTCCATTCCCCTCCTTGGTGCAAAAAAAGGTGAGCTCTCCCCTCCTACTGACACCGTTCTTCGAATTTAGAATCAAAAGTAATTAATATTTAAAAAAATAGTACAAAAACAGTTTAGATAGAACAAAAATCATACGCAAAAAATATTTAGCTTTGGGTCTAGTTGTAAGATTAAATTAAGTTAATTTTAAGAACGTATATAAATATACTTATATACATTTCAATTTATATGTAAGGAAGGCCCCACCTTGTCACTCAGAACCCCGAGTAGAAGCCGGGGATCAAACCATGAGCAAGACCAGGCCCTTTCGGAGAAGGGTTGGCGGCTCCTCAAGAGCATCTTACTCAAACCTGTCAGCGCGAAAAAACGTCGAACCCTTCAGAAGTCGCTCATTGACAGGAGACCTGACTCAGGTCGTAGTCGATGTCACAAATGAACGCTTCTCGAAGCTACACGCGAATATGATCGGGATGCAGAATACCCCAGGCAAGGTAAGCAAAATGATGGGCCTTCCCGAGCTGGAGACTGAGGACTGCTCGGCGCCCTCCAGTGAAATCGGTGAACGCCTCACTAAACTCGAGAACTTTTGTGCAGCTATGAATACTCGACTGGAGGAGCTGATGAAGAGGATAGAAGCCAGAGAACCCGTAACCTGTTTGAGTGCTTCCGCCTCTAACATCGCTTCCAGCCCAGCCGAAGCTCATAATGCCCGAACACCAATAAATGTAAAGAGGAGACAATTCACTCGATTTGATGACCACAGCATCATTCTCTACCCATCTCCTAATAACGCTTGTAGATAGTGCAAACAAAGTTGCCCCCTCAACGAACCCATTCACTATGTTGAACTCGCTCTCCAAACAACTGGAAGGCAGACCGTAAAACATAAGCCGACAGGGAGAGAAGTATCTGGCCCATGTTGTAAATATCGACCAAAGTAACGCTGTACAAGAAATTAACTGAATAGGCAAACACAAAGTAACTGTCGAAATACATCCGTTCTTCAACGCTACTAAACGAATTATATACACTTCCAACTACACTCCCACAACTCACCTAAGAGCTTTGCAGCAGGGTTAGCAAAGGATTACGGAGTCACCAACGTTTCTCTAGCAGAATGGATCGAACCACGGAACACCCACACCACCGCATATCAAATCACCTTCCTAGGACGCGACACACCGGAATTCATAGTAATGCCGGGCGAACAACGAAAAACAAGAATTTACCCAGTGGCGACGTGGCCTGCAATGTGCAAAAAATGCCTTGAATACGGCCACGTTATCAAATACTGCCAGCCATACAAATCCCAATGTTGTAAGAGGTTCGCCGGCGAGCATGACCGAAAAGACTGCACAGCCCGCCAACCTAACTGCTACCACTGCTCATGCCTCCATGAGGCAGGTGACCGCGACTGCCCAAAGCAGATGGACCACAAAGCAATGACAATCATACAAAATGACCGCAGAGTCACACGAAAACAAGCTATCCAAATCTTTTACGACCAAAACCCAAACTGACGTAATTTAAATTACGCCAAAGCAGTTAAATCCACAACTAAGTCGACCCCACCAGACAACATTCGCGTACCGTTAACACAAACTATTACCATGACCCCACCACCCCTCTCCAGTACTAACAATACCACAACCAGCCCAGCGACCGCCCTCGTAATAGAGGCGGGCGTCCCAAGCAATGAATCCACCAGTGCCCAGGAGAGCACTGCGATGGATGCTGCCTCGGTCGACTACGAGGAGAGGTCCAATAACCCGGAAATCAAAAGGTCGAGAGACGAAGATTTCTCCGACGACGACCACGGGATACGAGACACCCTCTCGCCACGAAGCAGAAAGATTAGCAGCACCCCACAAACCGCAGCTCGCCTCGGTCAGAGCGTTGAACGACTTCTGGCCGTCTTAACTGCAACCGCACCCAGCGAAAACCAAAGTGAGGTATTCAACCCTCAGCTAACATGCCCAACACCAGAAAATCTCACAAGTGAGAACGACCATCGCCTGCGCGAGGACACCTTGAAAATCTTCAACGAAGAACTGATACCCCAAACCACTGATCTATCATGCATCGCACTCTACTCAAATATCCCAACGACTACTACTCAGCCCATCATATTGTTAAAAAAAAATCCATAGAAGAGAAACGCGCTCGCTCAAGAAGCAAACACAATGATCGTACTCCCTCGTCTTCCTCCTCCTACAAGAGCGCTAACAGCCGAGAACGCAGTGAGTCTAGGAGATCATGTTCTACAGGAAGCGGATGCTTATGCGAACGCTCTCGCTCTAGGACACCTGCGCCTCATAGACAAGAACACCACGAAAGTCCCTACAAACCACGCGACCACTCCAGACCATCAAAATCTGGGCGTGAAACAGATCCGAAATGAACTACGACATAATACTTCAGTGGAATTGCCAGGGACTTAGAAGCAAGAAAGATGAGTTATTATCGCTAATCTCCACCCATAAACCTTTGGTGGTAGGCCTCCAGGAGATCAAACTCCGTGACACAGCCACCTTCACAATCCCTGAATATGTCATACACCGTCGCGAAGGTCACAATAATGTGACTGCACACGGCGGAGTGGCACTTATGATCCATCAAAGCATACCTCATCACCTCCTTCCTCTAAGAACACAACTCCAAGCTGTCGCAGTGAAGATATGTACCTCAAGACCAATTACAGTGGTATCTATCTCCTCGTCACGAAACCACGACTTTACGAAGGCACTAATGACCGATCTGCTTAACCAACTGCATCCTCTCGTACTCCTTCTTGGTGACTTCAACAGCTACTACGAAGTGTGGGGATACGTGAGAACAGACCCCAGGGGAGTGATAATGGCCAACACCATAGACACTCATAACCTCTAGTCCGTCTCAACGACGGACAACCCACACGGATCACCCTCGAAAGTGAAACCGACATCGATTCATCAATCTGTTCCCCCACTTTAGCTCCCCAACTCGTTTGGGGAGTCCTGCCTTCAAAACATGACTGTGATCACAACCCAGTGACCATATCGCTCCTTAGTAACCGACCAAACAATCTCGACGTAAAGGAACTTCGATTCAACTACCGGAAAGCCAGCTGGGAAGAATACTCGACACATGTCGCATGAGACGATGTGGAGGGCCTTCCCGAAGACATTTCAGAGCGCGACCTTGTCACAGCTGCCGCATGCATTTCCCAATATTTACTCTCAACCTTTTTCCCGAAACCTTGGTGATGCCCGGAGGTACAAGAAGCAATGGACCAGCGTGAAAGGATGTATGGGGCCTTCCGCCGCGCACGTTCCCCAAGGAACCGAGTGGCCTAGAAAAATCAAACTACCGTGTTCCACAAACTTAGCGTGGAGAAGAAGCGAGAAAGTTGGACCCAATTAGTTAACACAATCAATCGAAACGCCCCACTTTCCCAAGTATGGGGAAAAATCAGACCTATCCTAGGTCGCCCCGAGCGACCTATCCACATATTGTCGGACGGAGACACTGTCTATTCTTCATACGTGGACATCGCAGACAAACTAGCTCAGACTTTCAGCCTAACATCACAATCAACTAATTATACGGCTTCTCTCCAACGGGAAAAAATAAAAAAGCGAAAGTTAGTAAATCGTCGTCACTTCCGCAAATGAAGAATTCTACTACAAACCATTCTCCATCCATGAACTACAATATTTTATTGAGCACACTCGTGAAACCTCCCCCGGGCCGGACCGAGTGCACATCAACATGATCAAACACCTTCCTGACAACGTTCTCCAGCACCTACTAAATGTGTTCAGTACGTTGTATTCAAATTCATTCTTTCCCAATAAATGACGGGAATCGTAATTATCCCGATACCCAAACCCGAAAAATGTCAACGACCCACATAATTATCGTCCCATTGCCCTAACTAGCGTCCTATGTAAGACTATGGAAAGAATGATAAACTCAAGCCTAGTCGACTACCTTGAAATGCATGCAGGCCTTAACAACATCCAGTGCGGTGACCCATGTCTAAAGTGTGGTCCCGCATACAGAAAATAACAGGGAAGTACTGTTCTCACCCCCATCCCCCTCCAACCCTAAGGGTGATGGGGAGCGACCCACACCGATCCGCAAGAAGTCTCTGAACTCTTTGCAACACATTACTTCTTCGTCAGCTCGGATTCTGGGTACAGCCCTACTTTCCGTATCACAAAGCGTACTGCAGAACAAAACGATCTGGACTTCTCCATAAACTCCCTTATACCTTGCAATGAACCTATCTCGGTACGCGAAAGTTTGGTGCAATTCGCACCTCCAACCCTTTTGCTCCTGGCGAAGATCAAATCTCCTACGAGATGCTCCGGCACCTACATCCCTCTGCAGTCTCCTACTTGTGTCTTATTTACAACTCAATCTGGTCTATCTACTCCTATCCCGACCGGTGGAGGGAGGCAGTGGTTCTGTCTTTCCCAAATCCTGGTAAGCCTACCGATGAAATGACCAGCTACCGCCCTATAGCTCTCGCCTCGTGTGTAGCGAAGGTTCTGGAGAAAATTGTGAATGCCCGACTGGCTCGGCACCTAGAAGCGAACTCACTCCTCTCCCCATTACAATTCGGATTTCGACCGATGCTATCAGCGCAGGACGCATTATTACGCGTTGTGGCTGATATCCAAGGGGCCTTGGACCGCAAGCAGCACACTGTTTGCGTTTTCTTTGACCTTGAGAAGGCATGTGACAACCTGGCGTTATGGCATCCTCCGAGAGATTCACCGTATGGGAATCCGGGGTCACCAAGCATTTTTCGTTCGGAACTTCCTCCGGCGGAGAGTCTTCCAAGGTAGCGTCCTTTTGTGTACTCTATTCGCGATTGCCATTAATGGGATCACGGGGGTGATCCCTCCCTCCGTGAATGGGTCACTGTACGTTGACGACTTTATGATATACGCATCAGCGCCAGTTGTCTCCCAACTCCAACGTAAACTACAGAGTGCAATTGCTCAGGTGGTTGCCTGGACAGAATCTCGAGGCTTTAAAATATCTACAAGCAAAACATGTGCACTTCATATCCATCGGTCTTGCACACACACGGAACCAGACCTCAGACTTTATGGAGAAATTATTCCTTTCCTACCTACAGTCCGCTTTCTAAGACTAATATTCGACCAGAAACTAACCTGGAAGTACCACGTGCAGCAGCTTGAGATAGACTGCTTAGAACGATTTGTTATTCTTCGAGCTATTTTTATAGCCCATGCGGAGACTCATCACGCTGAGAGCTTGCATATCTTCACTGATGGATCAAAAGACGACGATGCAGTGTGCTGCGCAGCGGTGCTCCGCGGGCGCGTCGTCACTAGGAAACTCCCGACATCAGCGTCAGTTTTCACTGCTGAACTTACGGACATTGCCGATGCCCTCTTAGCGGCTGATACTCTTCCAGATGCCAATATCTCAATCTTTAGTGATTCGCTCAGTGCGCTTCAAGCCTTGGAGATCTTCAACAATTGCCACCCTATTGTTTCAGCAATCATGCGCTGGCTTGTGCGATTGTCCTCCAGAAATAAGAACGTTCGTTTGTGCTGGGTTCCAGGCCACTGTGGGGTGGTGGGAAATGAGTGGGCGGACGAAGCGGCGCGAAGAGCTGCAGCAGCGCCTGACCCAGCAGAACAGCGTCCACTCCCATAAAAATACTTTTACCCAGCGATTAAAAGTGCTGTGCGAAATAAATTGAACGTGGAATGGTCTGATGTTCCTATGAGCAATAAATTGCGTACTATTAGAGACACAACCATACCCTGGGTCTCATCAAGCAGCCGATCTCGACGGACTGAGGTAACTCTATGCCGATTGAGAATAGGACATAGCAGACTAACGCACAGACACCTAATGGAGGCGTCACCACCTCCTTACTGTATGGACTGTCTAGTCCCTCTTACAATAGCATATGTTTTGGCAGAATGCCCCACGTGGAGGGAATGTCGGCGCACATACTTCCCCGGGAGACTGTTCCTGGACCTTCCTACTAAACTCCGCCTAATGCTTACTGAGTTCCCTCGGAGACAATTCAGTGCGGAACCACTTCTCAGCTACCTTCAAGAAACCCGCCTCCTAACTGAAATCTGATCTATTGTGAATTGATCATACTAAATCCTACTTACCAATGAACTCCTTTATCCCGGAGGACACATTTGTGACCTCTCTCTATGTATCCCTATAAACAGTAGTGACCTGAGCATGCCGTGAGTCGAAACAATTCCGGAAACTGAGGATCATTTGTCGATGACTTAATGCAGCGCTGGCTGCTGGTTTGAAGTTTGGTGCCAGAAGGACTTTGACTCCAGTGCACTAGAAAGCCTTGACCCTCTAATCTAATCTATTCTTGTGCGCACCAGCGTGCGTCTGACATTGCTAAAATTTTCACGTTTTTCTAACTTTAACAGCGTTGTTTTCTCGCACTCTGAGGCGTGCGAGCTTGCTGAAATCCATGATCATCGAGCCCTTCGGGGATTCCTACTATGACTCACGTTGAGACTCTGGTGGAAATGAGAATCAAATCAAACCACGGCCATCAAAAAACGAGACGCCAAGGGAGAAAAGCACATCAAAGTAGTGTCAAAACTCATCCGTTCACAACCATTCTCTACTCGTCTTCCCATTGCACGCCCTCTCGCTACCTTCACTCTTAGCTCCTTCCTTACGTAGGCTTCATGCCATCCATCCTTCTAACTTCGATCTACCTCTAGGCCTACGTCTTCCGCTTTCTTCACCCTTTTTACCAATCTCTCGTCATCCATCCACTCCATGTGCCCGAGCCATCTCGGATCACGTGAATCTACTCTGTCCTCTAACCTCCTCACCGTTCCCTTTCTAATGCGTATAACGTCGATATTGATTCCATTTCTCGGCGTCACGTCAGCCATGCTCCTGAAACATTTCATCTCGAAACCATTCAATCTTCATCTGGACTTGAACCCCTCAATCTAATCAACCTCCTTCTCTCTTCTGTTCCCGCCTCCAAGTTTCGGCACCCTAGAAAACTGTTGGGACAACCATCCCCTCATACCACCCTCTTTGCTTTCAAACCCAATGTCCTACAGCTCATTACGCTCTTGAGTGCACCCAACGTTTTGCGCTTGCCCCACGGGGGAGCGTGCCATGACTCACGTTGAGGCTCCAGTGGAAATGTGGCTCAAATCAAATCCACCTACATCTCCACTTGTTCAGTCTTCTCCAGATGAGAGCCCAGGTACTTGAAACACGGTACTTTCTTTGAAACCTCTACGTTAAGGCGGACACAAATTCTGCTCAAGATATGTGTCGTCGAGGCGGGTCGATTGTTTGTTAGCGCAATTGTGCTACGCAAATTGCACGTAGATAGAGCATTGGCCCTGCAGCTGACACTCCCTCCTCTAACTGACGTTTCCCCTCTGTTCTTCTCTCCCTCTCCTTTGAAGGTGCCCCTGATCAGCGTGTCGTCTGTGGTGGCCAAAAAGCTTGGCAGTCGCTGGGGCAACGTAATCGTTTGGGCGTCCCTGATCCTGGGTCAACCACTCGGAATACTAGTCTACTTCCACGACTATGCCGTCCGTAATATTGATATTGAGGCCATCAATAGCTAGTACTACTATGGTCGTAACCAGTCCTGGCCGGAAGAAGCGAGGCCATCAATAGCTAGTACTACTATTGCCTTAATTAGTACTGGACAGAAGGAGTGAGGACCACAAGTCAGTACTATACTTTCGAGCAGAAAGACTTTTGTGCCTGTAACTTTGCTTATGAATCAATTATTATCTTGCGCTGTCGTGGTTGAAGTGGTGTTAGGACGAAAACCTTTATGAGGACGACACGACACTGAGTCGATCATTCGCTTATATTACCAAGCTGCAACTGGTAGGATGGAGGGGGATGGTCTGTCTGCAGCTTGAATAAGGCGTTCGGCCGTACTATGAAACGTCAGCATTTTTGTGGCTAGGCTTGGGGATTTTTTTTAGCTTTTTCTAGTTAACTAGCAGCACTGAGGTATGCACAATATCGATGCAAACTGGTCGGCAGTGTATGTAATATCTCTAACCCACTGTGCGGTTCAGTTCCAATGATAATTAAAATTGATGAATGTGTAATGAAGAGAATATTTTCCAGTTTAAATTTTTTAAAGTAGAATACATATTCAGATATATTGTTTTGTTAGCAACCAATATGTAAGTGATATGTTGAATTAGTTTTCGCCGCGTACCGACTGTTTTGATATTGTTGTTGGTGTTTGATCTTCCACCTTCTATGGCCGGAGAGCGCTTGATAAGGTAGGCTTTAATTGTTTCCACTCATTCTATATATTCGATGGAGGTAGGCTACCTAATCTAACCTACGGCGTGCTTACTTCATCTAAACATGCATTGTCTGTTGCATCTCTTGTTCTTATAAAGGTTGCCCGTGCGAGCGTGTGCAGTTTCTCCTCTCATTGCCTTGGCGCGTGTTTAGACTGGTGACGGGAGAGCCAAGAGTTCACCAGCGACGCTCAACATTCAGACCGACGATCTTTTAACGTCAAGAAGTAATTAAACTTTTCTGGCTTCATCAAGCCTGACTAGCAAACCTGGTAGCTGCTGTAATCAAATCACTTTCGTGTCATCAGGACTTATGCCATCAATGATATTCAAAAGGACTGTGCGACGGGTGTAATTGTTTGGCTTGTGTTCATTTGGGATATTTCATAACCTTGTTGACTCTGATACTTCCTTTAAGGGCGTCCGTAAACTCCCTTACATGTTGTACCAGATAATAAAATAGCGTCACTAAGTCACGTGTAAATCACTGTTTTTGTTTACAAACCATTTAAGAGAATATCTTGATGATATTGAACATCAATTTACTGATAGAAAAATTAATAACAATTTAATTGAGATATTTCCACCATCTGTGGCGCCAACCCTTCACAACTCTTTCTCCCAGTGTGCTCCATTCAATACATAATAGACAGGTAGTAGAGAATTAATTATGACAAGCTATCATTTAACAGCTTCCTTGTGTTCGTTGAATTACATTAGAGGGTCCATCTCCACTGGACCTGTTCTTTGAAGTCTGATTAGGACTCCACCGCTTCCTATTTGGCACAAGTATAACTGCCAAACACTCGAGCACCTTGCTGGCTTCTTCTTCGGTCTCATTGTGATTTGCAGTAGTGGTTGTTCTTGTCGAGAGGGTGGTGGTATCTATTGTTTCGACTTCTTTCCTGATGTGAGTCAGCAAACTTTCCGGTTTCGCATCCCATAGGGCCCTGAGTAGAACTCAAGATTAGTAAGTCCAGTTCAACCTGTAGCAGAAATGTCCACGTACACATTTCATGTAACTTTATCCTACAACTTTTCCTGCTTTGCCATTCTTACTGTTCTCATGCCTGCGGTTCCCTGTTTTTATGCTGCCATCATGCGTGGTATCTTACTACGGGATAAAATGTATAGTAACTAGACTAATACACTATTTTTTTTAAATCTTTTTACGATACTCAACATTTCGACAAAAATACACGTATATCACTAGTGCTTGATAGAGATGTTGTGCATATGTTCATAAACTGCAGGCTGAGTGGTCTACAGGCCATTGATATGAATTCAAGCGTTATTGCGTCATAGTTGGTGGGGAAGGCTGAATTAACCTATAATTTAGATAATAATGCTCAAACTATACGTACGACGATAACTTCTTGTTCAGCAAAGTAATTGAAAGTAAGCACCAAGTCTGGCTGTCCTCCAATCGTTCTCGCTTTCGGTTACGCAAATCATACACAGACTGACCCGCAGTGACCGTTTGATTGAGATCTAATTCCTGCCTAAGTTTCTATCCGATACAGATACAGACACTAGGCCGCATCCCCCAGAAAGGGGGGTGGCCGACGGCAAGGCGCACCTCACACCCTCACACGCTCACATTCACACCACTTATCCCTTTTGTGCTAAAGGGTCCGGCCGGTAGCCCCTCAATTTACACTCTGGGTCCCGAATGTACCGAGGAACCGTCGTCAGCAGCAGGGCCCACAGTTTTCACTGGTTTACCCCCGCCGCGTCATAATGGCCGGGCCCCCCTACCC
>SDVV010016749.1:0-14161 GCA_016164225.1 Gammarus roeselii | reverse complement strand
GTACGCTCGGTGAGTCAAGGTGCATGCATCGCGTCCTACCCCCCACCCCGCCCACCGCTAATTAACCCCTATCTATAATCCTTCACTAATCCGCGTTTCGCAGTCATATTAACTACTCACCAAGCGCAGCACGTCCAGAGGACCGGCACGCGCTATGAACCCAGACTACCAGACAACCAGCAAATATACCACCGCAAGCCCTCACAGGACGGCGAGTACAAATAAACTCACGACCTCAAGTCAGGTTGTTCACTCAAACCACCAGGTCTGGCAGAGCAATAAGAGCACCAGACCACCTCAACGTGTTGCTAACGCTACGCGCTTGGACGCCAGCCAAGTAGGGGAGAAAACAATGCTGCATCCCTGGCTGCAGTCTGAATGGAGAGTGATGTAGAGGTTCTTAATTGACCCTACATTATCCTAATAACATTAAATACATTATGCGTGCATCACAAGCACCTATTACTATCAAGCAATCGCATCTATTGATCTCATTGTTGCATCTCTCTGTAAGTAGCTAAAACATTTCAGTGCAGCTAGTACAAAACTGCTTACAACCATAATGGCAGTGCAACAAATATGATTCAGAGAAATACCTTGACACAAATATGGCAACAACGCCTTACTGACAACGAAGCCTTCCCGCGAAAAGCTGAGCGGGCTTTTTCTTAACTCACCGTAGACAGGGACAAAAACATAGGTCTCGTGTGTGGTTACAGTTTATTTTATACTTGCATACAGACACGGGCGAGGAGGTTCTTATAAGGTAAACTTCTAGCTGGAAAAGAAACTGTGGCCACAGAGGCAAAGAAAAAGATACCAGGAATTAAATATTTTCTGTTGCAGGATATACAAATTAATAGTGAAGATACCTAGATTTACCTTGGCCAGTGCAACTTAATTAACAAGGCTTCCCTTGGATCTTACCCCACAGAAGACAGGTAAGAATAACATTGTTTAATATGTGCTGTCCCCAGTGTAGAGCAGACTAATAAATACAGTTGCAGATTTCTGCAGCAAGACATTCCTGTAAATACCTGGATGCAAGACTTCAACTGTATACAAAGGCACAGTTGCAGATAGCTATGGGGAATTCCTCGGCCCATAGCTATAATAGGATATTCAAATTGGTATTCTGCTCACATGATAGCAATCTTTAGGTCTGAGTAGCACCCTACCTTGATCCATGCCTATGTATGGATATATATACTGTGAATAACAGTTTTAATGGGTGACATCTCTTGCAACTATCATACATCCAGAATGCAGAATTCTGGGTCATAAACATAAAAATTAAATTGAGTAAGATTCTTGCATTATGGAGCTTCTCATTTTTATTCCTGGTAGCTACACCCATAGTGGTATGATATTTTCTTCCTTGTGATATCCATTTTTATTACATGCACCCAATCTGTCTGCCTGTATGATGCAGGCAGAATGGTATGTGATTATCTCCCATGTGGCACCTTTTTAGCCAAAACTGTGTTTATGTCCTGCATTCATCCCCGCTGCGAACCAGGTCAAAAGGGGAACACTGCCTTCATTGTACGGCAACCCACTTCAGGCGAGATCAAAACCGAATTCTCGACTGGATTACAAAAATTCTAAAAAATCCCCAAAGATTACCAGCAGTTAAGCAACGCCACCGGGATTTTCTTGCCGGCTTCCCTATCTCTCTTCTTTTCCCCTTCTATATTACCTTGGATGTCTTCATTCAGTTAAGTTGGGACCAATACCAAAGATTTTACTTACCTTTGTCTGCTATTTTCATTTTGTCTGTTTTTTTGGTGCTTGCCTATAATACTCAACCTCATTTGTGAAATGTAATGTCATAAACTTGGAGTCAGATTGAGCCTTGAAACTGAAAGCACCGTGTTCACTTGAATTATCATCGCTCACAGAAGCTCACGTTATTCACGTTTTGATTTGCCAACGGGTAACTCATAACCCATTGTCAATATTAATATTACCAGCATCAGCAAAACTCTTCTAAACATGTCACACTGTATGAGCCATCAAAGTGAGTTTAAAATGCTGATTTCTTGATGACATAAGGTGTTGCGATAGGACATTGAAGTTCCTTGTTTCATAATTGGTGTGAATTCTTAATTCGGATTAGCAGCTTAATACATTGGGGAAGCTAAGAATGGGACTGTGCGGTTGGGTCTGTGTGAGAGAGAGAGCTATTGCCATAACAAACGAACAAACAAATTAACAGTGTTACGATTTGTTCGAAGACAAAGAGATGTTTTTCTTGATGTCACTCTGAAAAATTATTTTGTGTTCTGTTGTCAGAATGATACTATTGATGTTTTGTGCGAGCCAACAAATATAGTTTTCCAAGATATGTTTCTTCTTCATCAAAATCAGTTGTTTGACTCTGCCAGCCTCTGCCGGCGGGCAAGTAATAGAGTGATGTATTTCTTCTTGAAAGAGGATACGGTAGCAAAATTTTGAATGTCGGCCGGTAGATAGTTGAAAAATTTTGGAACTGAAATAGTGAAAGCTTTGGAGCCAGTCTCTGTTCTTCGGAACTCACTGATCTTCTGAACTCAGTGTCAATATTATTTTCGTTCCGTGTAGATCGTTGATGGGCCGCTTCACGCGTTGATAACACAATACAATTTGAACATGAGAGCTTATTATGGATTTTAAAAACTCGTACAGCTTCACTGAGCTACAGTCGTTCAGGAATGTTCAACCAGCCAAGTTTAGGCAGGATTGGCGTTACGTGATCACTATTTTTAAAGCTACCGTCATGGGCTACCTTTGCGGTGAAGTTTATGCTACGTTGAATGTCTGACAGTAATGTATTCGTGCACTTTCCCCATGTTGTAGGGCAGTAGATTAAATGTGAAAAAATCAGTGCGTTGATTGCAAGAAATCTAGACTTAGAAAGAGTTGTTTTTTCGTTTGATTGCGAAACATGAGTGTGCTATTAAGTTTGTAACACAGTTTTTCAACATGATGTCCAAAGGTCATATTCAGATCAAGCCAAGCTCCCAGACTGTTGACTTCGTTATCGAGAGAGATTTTTGTGCTCATACAGTCAATAACAAAATTCTCGGGTACTCTCCTTGTGTTTGCTTTCGATCCCAGGATAATGCACTGGGTCTTATTTGTATTAACTTTGAGCCCATTTCAAGAATACCAGTCAGTCATATGGTTCAACGCAGTTTCCACATCCTCCTTCAGCTTTTTAAATTGTTTCGCCGGTCTCACGAACAACACTTGAACATCATTAGCATATATTTTCCAGGGTACACTCACACTACGGATAAAACGAATAATTTAGAACGTGACATAAGAATCACGTGGTCTGACGTCATGGCCCCGCCCTACCTGTCCGTGACGTCACAGGAGCAATACAGTGAATATTGGCATATCCAGGCTAGTCATTTTAGCTCGAAATTTTTGAGTATTCAAGTAGTTTATTTTACTTCTATATATTTAAGTAAGCCGTCATCTTGAAGAAGAGATCTACAATATTTTATATTGGTTACAATTTTTGAGCAAGCACAAACCAATTAATTAGAACAAAGCAGTTTATAAAGGTATAAATACTGTTCTTCGCAGATTGCTGAAACGACAAGCTGAAACTTTGTTTACTTTTCGTTTGTGATTCTTGGGTAAATACTTAAATGTTTAACTTTTTGTACATTGGACAGGAGATAATTGTAAATCTATGGAGATCAGAGATATTGTTTGACAAAATCCAGTATAATATCATCATACAATTATCGTATTTATTAACAATTTGCGCATTTAGTTCGAATAATTCGAAGCCCTTTTTTCAACGATTGACAGAGTTGGTGCAAATATTTATATATATACAGCGGCAGGAGAAAACGGATGTAATGTGATTTGAATGGGCGTGCGAACGTTCATAGCGCTACGAATTACTATGTTGTGAATAGTTGTAAGAGTTGCGCTACGCTCAGTTCTAAGTTGTGCTCTTCATCGAGAAGGTTATCTAAAGAAATATCACAATATTGTCCGCAAATTGAGACTGAAAATAAATTATCTCATCGGAATATATGTGTAAAGGGAAGTAAACGGAACAAAATTGTAATTGTTTATGATTATTAGCTATAATATTTGCAAAAACGACTTTGGTGAAGGATTATAGATATGGCTTAATTAGCGGTGGGCGGGGTTAGGCGGAGTCACTGAAAAGGCGGTCGGAGTCATTGATGAGGCAGGCGGGCGGACGATCGGGTGCAGCTTTCGGATTGTTCATAAGGCATATATATATGGTCATAGGTTATACATAAATAGTATGCCTACATATGTATACGATACCTTTGGTGCAATTGCTGGGCATTTATCGCATTTTTAATGCAAGGCATGTAGCGTTGTATTGCAATTTATTGCTAGGCTATTGAGTGTATTGGGATAATAATAATATATATTTTTTATAAGATAATTTTTTAATGACAAGACGTTAACATAGGTTTCTACATCTAAACATTCTTGTTACCATCAACTTTTACATTATATGCTTCCACTGCGTCTTATCTCTTCACTCAGGGTCCACACCTTGTCCTATCTCTTATCACCTCCGGACACTGCTGCTCCGTACGATTCATCACATGATTACAACTTCATTCAAACAGTGTTGTATTAATCAATGTACACGTGGTGTATCTTGTATCAATTTCAAATTATTTTCTGCGATTGTATTATTTACACTATATCTGCGATATTCGCACGATATTTTTTTCGTTTGTTATATATGCGGTCATATTATGATCGAATTTTACATCACACTTGATTTGCATATAAGCATATGAGTTTATTTTCAGATCGGTTAAATATAAAAGGATCAGCAATTAAACAAGTGGAGTTATGATATAAATCCTTAGATGATTATCAAAAAGAGATGATACCTCCATTATTCTCCTGTATTAATGTTATGTTTCCACGGAAGGTACCCTCTATTCTCCCCTATTCTTCGGCTAAATGTTCTAACAGGTTTCGGGACTACAAGCCAGTCGTGAGGAAGTAGACTCCGGCGCCTCGATTCATTATCCTATCGCCTCGGACGCGTGCCCTCCGCAACAGGTTGAGGCATACAAGCACCTCGCGAGAAGCGCTCTAATACGTGAAATACACGTTGATGCATGTTAGAAATTGATATAGAATCAAGTATGTCTATGGAAGTGGCAAGATTGCTACTTAAGTTAGCTAGACTCGTTTCTTGGCTGCCTGTCTGTTAGCTAACCTGTTTCTAGTCGATATGTCAAGTAGGAGTAGTAGTTGTTTCTGTTTTCCACCGGAGCTCCAACGTGTAGTTACTGAGTGCTCCCCCGTAGGGCCCTCGATATGTCAATTTACTAGCCCCGTTTCTTTGCCGTGGCTGTTAGCTATCCCGTTTCCTGTCTGTATATTTGTCTAATACCCGTTTCCTGTCTATGTGTCTGTTAGCCAGCACAATTTCTTTGTTGTCTGTCTGTTAGCTTGAACGTTTCTTGACTGGGGTCAAGTTTGATCACTCATTTGTGGATTGTATGGTTCGATATCATTGCTAGAGCTTCGTATCGATATAGGATATTGCTCTTGTTTAGCTCCCCATAGCAAAAAAACTCGTTATCTTTAGCAATATACAGGAGATTTATAACTTTTCAAATTAGACTACGTCACCGGCGTTGTATGCCCCATATATTATTATCATACAATTTTTGATTATAGTGTTGGTGTAATGACTCTTCCGTTAGCTAGCCCGTTTTCTAGCGGTGTGTCTGTTAGCTACCCCGTTTCTTGTCGGTGCGCCTGTTAGCTGCCCGTTTCTTGTCGGTTTTGCCCGTTAGCTGCCTGTTTATTGTCGGTTTGTCCGGACGCTAGATGTTTTTCGTCGGTGTGCCTGTTAGCTAGCCGTTTATTGCTGGTGTTTCCGCTAGCTAGCCGTTTTTTGTCGGTGTGCCGTTAGCTAGCCGTTTTTTTGCTGGTTTGTCCGTACGCTAGCCGTTTATTGTCTGGATGCCCTTTAGCTACAGCGATTCTTGTCGGTGTGCCCGTAAGCTAGCCGTTTTTGTTGGTGCGTACGTTAGCTAGCCGTTTATTGTCGGTGTGCCTGTTAGCTGCATGTTCATAGTTGGTGAGCCTGTTAGCTATCCCGTTTCTTGTTAGTATGTCCGTCTATATGTTCCACGCAATCATTATTCCCCATGTAAATTCTATTTCTGCAAGACAATACATGTTTTTTAGTCCTGTAATATAAGGATTATGTACTGTATTTAGGGTTACATATGAATTAGATATGGTTACCCGTGGTAGATTTTACAGGAACAATTATTTATATTTTGTTACTAGAGACATAGCAACCGTTTGGTTTGGGAATTTGTTATAGATTTGAACAGGTATCGTAGTATTATCCATTTATTACGCACAAAGTCACAGTAGTTGTTTTAAATGTCAGATATTTTCTTTAGGTATAGCTTATAGCTTTTGTGTATGATCTAAGTCTTGTTTCAGATCACTTTAGGAGGTAAAGTATAGGATTATTTCTATTAATCACAAGATTGGTAATGTATATCGGCATCATGTATTGATTGACCATTCATCTTCCATATTGGTGTACGATTTATCATTTGGGTGTGGTTTTTCTCCGGTCTATTGTGTTCTAGACTGCTGCCATTAGTACTCATTTTAGATGGATAGATACCTGTGGGAGTATTATGTTATCACTTTAATGCCTACCATTGTAACTAAAAGTTTGATTTTAGAATTCAGCAAACTTTTTATCGACGCTAATTTTTAAGTTATAATTAAGTGTTCATGACATCGAATCTTTTCATCATCTTTCTTGCTAGCGCCGACTTTCCCATTCATTATATTCCCGCAGATATCCAAAATGTACATAATTCTCCTATCACTCAAACGTTTGAGATATGATTCTCTCTCTTCATGTTCCATTTCCAACAATTTTGAAACAAAGTAAGATATACATTTGATTTTATTGTACCATTTTACACTTCTTATACATGATTCCGTTTTAATATCCCATCTGATAATACGGTTCCCTTCGACTTTCTCAGATATTTTTTCGCATGACACCTCCTCGCTATCACCGTCAAACGTTTCAATATCACCTAATGTATCACATGTTGTACCCATATTTTCATTAGATTCCATTTCGTCTAAGGTTTGGGTGTACTCCCCTCCATTTGATTTAGCCATTTTCATCCAATCTTCATACGTACTGCGTTTGAGTGTTAGAAGTAACGCACTTTCTTTACCACTCCCACCCTGTCGATCACCATCTATCCCATCATTATGTTGCAACCACAGGTCCGGTTTATTATGTTCTATCAATACACCCTCTGCATCATTAGAGCTTTTATTTTCATTTTCAAGATTAACATATTCAAGATGATGGTTGCGATGACGCAAAAATCGAACGTGGAACTTGATTTGTTTAATTTTATCTCCGCACTGCAAAATAACACATACCCCCGCGTTATCATTTTCGTAAAATATTTCATTACCAAACTTGGCGACATACTTCTACAACGATAGCTCACCGTTAACTAAATGAGAACAAATCTGACTCAACTTTATATATACTTTTACATGCACATACAGGGTTGGTGTCGGCACCGGTGCCAGCACCATGTAGGCATATACAGGGTCGGTGCCGGCACCATGTTAGGCATATACAGGGTCGGTGCGGGCACCGGTGCCGGCACCATGTAACCATATGCAGGGTCGGTGCCGGCACCATGTAGGCATATACAGGGTCGGTGCGGCACCATGTAGCCATATAGAGGGTCGGTGGCGGCACCATGTAGGCATATACAGGGTCGGTGCCGGAACCATGTAGATATACACACATGTATACGTATATACTCCATGCGTTGCTACATTAGTATTTTTTTACACTTGGGTACTATAAATTTCAATGTATATTTGTTATTCTTCAGAAAGTGGAAATATTAGTAGCTACATACATTTTAAAAGAAGTTTTCAGATTGAGTACCACAGATCATGCACTTCGGTTATGATGGTTGAATAACTAATATAAAATTCCTTAAAACTTGGAAAGCATATATGTATCTACGCACAAGTTCATTCATATAAATGTATTAATCAATTTTTTGGTATTTCAGAGCTATAACTTTGTGAATGATTCGTAATCAGTAGCTATCGGGTATACATATAAATTGAATGTTTCGTGGATCTTCAACTTGTAGCCCTGTAAATGTTTTGCTACATTTGTTCAATAATCCATCCCCATTCGCTATCCTTGTACAACTTACCCATCCTTTAACCAAATTCAATAGCTACCTGCCTAGCAGGTGAAGCATAAATCACCATAACCGTTCAGTAAAGTAGCCAACCTTTAATTAACAGAGAAAATGCAGCCCATCCTGAAGAGAGCTGCCGAAAGGTGGAAGACTCGATGCGTTGACGCTTGCGCAGGTTAGCAGGCTGAACACCTCCAAAAGTAAAAATTATTAATGCAGCGTTCGAACTCCTAACGATTAAAGGCGCAAAGTTCATACGTCAAATAATTGTGGCGTTATAAGTTAAATTTGCACGAGAGCTGGAATAACATGTTTGGGTAACTACTAACAATGTACACATGAACACATTTAAGACTTTCAATTACATTTTTGTAAGGTCAGCATCCAGTGTTAGCAGGTAAGGAATCTTAGTATAGCTACTCTGAGAATCACCGCTCATCAGAGGCAGAATAATGTACAACAGCGGGATTGAAACGGATGCTTGACGTAGTGATTTAGATTTCAGTGACTTGATGCAGCAATACAAGGCTTCACAATGTGTTCACGTGATTATTACCGAATTACATTCATTAAGAAAAAACACCACCAATTTCCAACTAATTATATAATATTGTGTGCACTCTGTAAAATTTAATGTGAGCATCTTTCTTGATTTATAAAACAAACGCGCGCTTCCAATATTAATGCCAGCTTTAAGGTCCAACGTGCAGATGATAATTAAATTGATACATTTGGGTGGAAAACACCCGCTACTGCACCCGCGTATATACAAAAATTACAGACAACACTAGCAACGGTGGAGGAAGTCTTCATACATTTCTACAAAAATGCCAAGTAGAAAATAAAACTGAAAACCAGCTTCCGTTCCTTGATACCTTGGGCATAAGGTCTAATTACACCATGAAGAAATAAAGTATACAGAAAACAACCCAGTCAAACCTTTCCATTTATGATTTCTCAGGTCAATCGGTCAGTGGGAAACTGGGAGCCATAAACAACATTTTTACTGTTAGCTTACAAAATTTGTGAGCATGAATTTTGCAGACGATGGCATCAGCTTAATCTCTCAAGTATTCAAACAGCTATGTTAGGATGACTTTTATTGAAAAGATCAATAGGGAAGCCAGAAAAGTTTCGCTCAACCGATAAAAGAAAGATGCAGAGATGCAGTGTTGATATTCATGTGCATGACAAACTTGGTCAGGCTCCATGATGAACCCGTGTTGCAGATGGTATAATAACTGTAGGTGTTGGAACATAGTTTGAGTTTGGCAATTGTCCGGCTAATGTTTCCACCATGCAGTGCAGAAGAGAAAGATGCCTTGTCACTATCAAAGTCTTACCATTGAGTTCCAACATCTGCAAAACGTCCCTCTTTTCTTATATTCCTGCATTCCTTCTCTCTCAAAACTGCTTTTGGTCCTCTGCAAGAAAAAAAACTGCTCTAGACTTAATTTAAATTTACTAGATTGAAGTCCTAAAGCCCACAGGGCAGCGCTAGTGCCTCCAAGGTACACTAGTACTTCCTGGGTACTCCAGAAATTCCTGGGCACTTCAGAGCCTCCAGGTCGTTCTTATACCACCTGGGCATTCATATACCACCTCGGTATTCTTATACCACCTGGGTATTCTTATACTACCTCGGTATTCCTATACCACCTCGGCATTCTTATACCACCTGGGTATTCTTATACCACTTCGGTACTCTAGTGCTTCATTAGCATTGTAATGTTCCAGGGCACTTTAGTGCTCAAACCCAGGATCCTCGGGTGGCACTAGGTGGACAGGTTTAATCTAGCTGGTTCCATCCGGGTACATGTGTTTCTCCCGGACAGCATACTGCCTCTTTGCCCCTTATTGCCTCCTGGGCACCATGTTGCCTGCAGGACACCCTTGTGCTATCTGGACCCACTCTGGACACTTACATTGGAATCCTCCATCCCAAGATTTCTGTCTAAAAAAAATCAAGAATGTGGAGATACGATATTTGCTTCTAAATGAGACATTGCTGATTGGATTTGCTGAAAACAACATTTATGGAATTGAGTTTAACAAGCGGACTAATACAGACCGTTCTAGCCTACTGTCAGAAAACTTAGCTGTGATGCATACATAGAACACTTTGAAAATTCTCTGTCAGTAAATGAAGAGCGTGACTTCATGACAGAGATGCAGGACTTCCCCTTATTGCAATGAAACCAAACTCTCATGAAGCCTGACAAATCGCTAGTGATTTGCAATTTTTTAGAAAACTGTTATTTTGTTTTGCAGGATGCGTTGCAAAATTTTTATTGGGATAATCAAATGACAGCCATATCTACTTACTCTGTATTACAATAGCTATGGTAATAAATCTCATCATCTAAGTTTTGCTGTTATTTCTGATTGTAACACGCAACACGGTTGCAGTGCATGTGTTGCAAAGACAGTTGATAGAATTGATGAAAAATCAAGTTATATGCCACCAAATAACTATTAAGCAAATAAAATTCTCAGTTGAAAGTCTTTATCAAAATAATTTTGAAATTGATGCCAACTGGATCCTTTTGCCAACAATAAATTGCAAAGGACCATAAGATGGCTTAGTTGGCACTGTTAACAATCTGGCTGCAGGGGCAAGCCTGCAGTGCCCATCTGATTGACAAATCTTAACTCTCCAAAATTTCTTCATCTTTGCAGAAGTAAATTCCAAAAATATTACATGCAATTTATCAACATTGAAAGATCATGAACAGGAAGAAATTTTCCTTCAAGAAAGGCACTCAACAGCAAAAAAAATAGCTGGCACTCCAAAGATACACTATCTGAGACCCTGTCATTAGTTTTTCTTGAGATGAAGCATAAATTATCTTGATTAGATGCATCATTTATTGAGAAGGTGGCCGATGAAGGAGAAGTTGTTCTGTACAATAATATCAATGGGTGTTGCAGTTGCATATGATAGACATTGGTGGTTAGGAAGTTCGTTGAATTAAATTACAAAAACCAAAAAAATATTCTAGTGATTCCTTCATCCACGTTGGCCCAATCTGTCCTTTTACGCAAATATACCCAATATTCTAACATTCAGGTTCAGTGACAGCTTGGCAGCTGTAGAATCCTCAACAAGCATCAGTAGATCATCCAAGATAGTGTGAAAAACAGCAATGCTTTACATATACATTAGTAGTGGAGGCTATTCAGATAAGTAAACTGTAGTAGCTCTAGCTATATTATATAAATGTATTGATAAATACATAGGTATATGTACCTCATTACACACCTATCAATATAACACCTTCTGTTGAGTTGCAACCTACGTCAGTGATTAGTAGTCACTTTCTCTTTCAAAACATTGACAACTGTTTAAAATTCTGTGTATGTGAATTGATGATTCACCCTCTTCTCTGCTGCACAGTTGTTACAGCGAGCTCCTATACCACACAGGCAGTTGGTAAGACTTGGTCCCAGGTTTGATTTTGCTATGTCATGATTAACAAGCATTGGTCCAGGTCCATGCTTCGTGGCATCTTGGATGCCCCCATATATATTGACTTGAAATACTAAGAAATAATGAACTGGCCTAAAAACAATAATAGATATGATGCGCATAGCCACCTGCATAGATAGCTTGGTAGACAATTCAGCACTTGTCTAGTTGACTAGCTACCGCTGTTCACCTTGCTGTTAGCCAGATGTGTACCCAGAATTTCTTGATGGAGGGGACATAACCCAAATGCATTCTCAACCAAAATGAGCCCTAAGATAAAATTCAGTGAGCCACAGTTGTTTACTGATCCAAAAAACTTACTTGCTTCTGGAGTTCGATTCCTCATATGCAGGTAACCCTTTTGATGGGACAGCATCGGACTTAAATACTATTTTTTCGTTTTACAAATGAGGAAGCAAATGTGTTCTCTAGGTCTTTTTAAAAAAAACTCATCAAAATGATCCGAGCACACTCGGGCGCTGTTCAAATTGAAGACATTCTGACGGCTTGTAGCCAGCAGCCACTGTTTCCTGAAGGTTAGAGTGTTTTGAAACCTAAAAAACGAAACGTTATCTTTAGAGTGACCTCCTCGGTTTTACAACCGAACACTGAACAGCACGGAATAATGTGCTACAGTCGCTATAATTCACAAGAAATAATGGAACACCAGATAGCAGGTTGGCACCAATGGCACAAGCACAAGCGATTACGCGTAGGTTGTCATCGGTAAAAATCATTGTAATAAAATTAGCAGCATAATTAGCAGCAGGTGATAATTTATCCGTTTCCCTGTCACGTTAATGTACCCTAATATTGTCATTCTGGCTTTGTCTAGAGGATTGCCACAGTTAATATCATTAATAAACAGAAGGAAAAGAACTGGTCCGAGAATCGATAAATGTGGAACTCCAAAGTTTACCGGTCTCGGAGAAGGTGTATTTTCTCTGTCTAGCACGACAGATTGGGATCGATGCCTGACGTAACTTTGAAAGCAGGATGTATGAATGTTCAGTTGTGAAAGTTTCTTCAGTAAGATGTCATGATTGACACCATCAAATGCTTTAGATAGAACCAGTAGCACGAGTATAGTATAGCTTTGTATACGAGTTCGGAGATTTTGAGTAGTGCGTCTTCAGTTGACGTCTTCTGTCTGTAGGCATACTGACATTAATTTGTCAAGTTTGCCTCCTCTAGGTAGTCAAGGAGTTGACATGTAAGGACATTTTCAGGATTTTAGAAGATTCTAGTAGGTGGCTTATTGGTCTATAATTTGATGGATCGTTTACCTCCCCCTTTTAATGGATAGCTTTGATGAGCGCATATTTCCAATTTTTAGGGAAGGTATTTGGGGCAATGGATGTGTTGATGAGCAGCTGGAGATATGGCAGAACAATTTCTAACCCGCCCTTGAGGCACTTCAGCGCTATGCCGTCGTCCCCACATAAATTTGTGTTCCTAAGCGAGTAAATGGCTGATTCAATCTCAAGTATGCTTGCCGGGTTGAGTGACCACATTTGCTCCTTCATGGGTAATGAGTGCTTATGGGAGGGAAATTTGAGCCGAATTGGCATTTGCGTTGCCGGGGTTTAGCGCGCTCCCGTAGTGATTTTGTCATGCTCGATCATAACCTCTTCGTGTGTGTGCTTTCCAACGTTAGCGAAAAATCATTGAAAGATTCTGCTGTTTCTGCAGGTTTTTCGTCATTGCTAGACTTTTTTGGTTTCTTGTGGGGCACAATGTTCCTAATAATGTTCCAAGTCTGCTTCGGGTTATTTGTTGCTCTCTCCGAATCAGCGAGGTGTGCGTATCTCTTTGCTCTGCCTATCAGTTTTCGTAGGCGTTTTTTCAGCGAGTCGGAAGCCAATTGTAAAACGTTGAGAACCCGCTGTTCATCATTTGAATCTTTGTTCTTTGTGTTGTTGCAATTTTTCGTCACTGGCTTTTTCATTACCATTTGAAGATGTTTTGGATTTTTCATTTCCTGGTTGAGTACAGTATAGGAGTCATCCAACTACTTGTGCAACTGTGTCTAGAGCTGCTGAGAACGTGTCTGTGAAAATGATCGATTGAATATTTTTAGGTGTTTAGGTGATAATAATATAATAATATAATTAATTAAAGTATGAAACTAGTTTGGTGATTTGATTAATAATTGAATAATGAGCAATCAGGTAATTAATTACTGTATGAGCTCAAGTGAGCAAAAGGAATGTTAAGTTAGGCTTCCTTTATCAAGGCCTTATTAGTATTGACTCCAATTTATTTAAGAAGGTAGGTGTATGATCAAGCACCTATAACAGTATAAGGACATTAAGAGGCAGGTAGTCTTCGGTGATTATATATAAGTTTATACCCCGACTTAACTTTCAATTAATCCCAGGATAATATAGAAGGGGAAAGAAGAAATATAGGCTGAGAATATAGACGGCATGAAATCTTGGTGTCC